>VDFB02191690.1:0-17076 GCA_007258455.2 Sequoia sempervirens
GGGTTGACAGAACCCATGAGAGGTTGGGTCAAGGCTTTTGACCCTCCCACACTTCAGGAGGCCATGCGGAAGACACGAAGCATGGAACTTGCAGCACCTCGCAGCAAGTTCAATTCAGGGTCCACTCCATACACGAGACCCAACAGGCCTCTCGATAGAAACAATGACAGAAATAGACCCTTTGACAGGAGGAAGGATCAACAGGATCCGAAGAGACAGAATGCACCTCCGTTTGACAGAGAAACATTGAATGAATTACGCAAGAAAAAGTTGTGTTTTTGGTGCAAGGCACCCTATGATGAAAAACACATATGCCCACTTCGTCCGAAAGTCAAAAATAACCAAATGGAGTGGTATTATGAGGGCGAAGAGCAATCTGATCTGTCAGACCAGCAAGCTGATTCCGAGCCTTCAGATGATGAGAAGTCCGAAAATGAGAATGAACATGAAGGTGGAAGGAAGCTACAGGAAGCCCATCTGACTAGTCTTCAGAGAGATGGTTCATTTCGACTCCGTGGGCTCTTAGCAGGTCAGAAGGTGATTACCTTGTTGGATACGGGTGCGACACATAATTTTATTGATGCACGTCTAGTGGAGAGGCGTGGTATCCAGACAGAGGCTTTCGAGGGTATCCGAGTTAAGGTGGCTGACGGATATACTCTCAGGTGCGACAGAAAGATTACTGATCTTCCGATGAGATTGAACAACTATGAATTCAAGACTGAATTCTATGTTGTTAATATGGGTGATACAGATGTGGTATTGGGGATGGCATGGTTGCATGATTTGGGTGAGTTCATGCTCAACCTACGGGACATGGAGATGAAATTTAAGGTTGACGGAAGACCACATGTCATCAAGGCAATACGGGACAGTAATCTTAGGATGGTTTCATTCAGGCGGATGGAGAGGCTCATTCGTCATGAGATGGTTGACTGGGCGGCTGAGTGCATGTTGATGCCAGCCCAGCAGGAGCCGCAGAAGGGTGAGTACCACCCTGACATACAGATTCTGAGGACTAAACACTCCAAAGTGTTTAGTGATATTCCACCTGGTAGGCCTCCAGATAGAGGTACAGAGCACATTATTGAGTTGGAGGAGGGCGCAAAGCCCGTTATGATTACTCCCTACCGCCATCCGAAACGACTCAAAGATGAAATAGAAAAGACCATTAATGAGTTGTTGGCTATGGGTCATATCAGACCTAGCAAATCCCCTTTTGCTTCATCGGTTGTATTGGTGAAGAAGAAGGATGGATCCCTTCGGATGTGCATCGATTACAGGCAGCTCAACAAAAGAACCATCAAGAATAGGTACCCCATTCCGCGCATTGATGAGCTGATAGATGAGTTGCATGGTGCAGTCTTCTTTACGAAGATTGATTTGAGATCAGGGTACCATCGGATACAGATGAGGGAGCAGGACGTGAAAGCAGCTTTCGGTGTCATTCGCGAGGTCACCGGTTCTTAGTGTACGCCGGGTTAACCAATGCACACCTTCGACAACTATGAGCGGGTTTTCGATTAACCGGTTAGAGATTGTATTGGTCTTCGCCGGCGACATTTTGGTTTATAGCGGTCATGGAAAGGAGCATCGGCTCATTGGACCACGGTCAAGGTATCTTAGCGGATAGGTCTTTCTATGCTAAGGAATCAAGTCACCGAGCTTAGCATGGAGGTTATTTATGTCACAGGGCATCGCCGATTGCCAAGGGAGTGAAGTATGGACCACGAAAGGTCGAGCTATTGTTAGTGGCTTTGTACGAGAACCTTACGCAGCTTAGAGGTTTCATTGGGTTGTGTGCATTCTACAGGAGATTTGTTAGCGGGTTCTCACGTCACGCCGCACCCCTTACTGACTTGACGAAGAAGGGGGCTTTCCTTTGGTCACCACAAGCGCAGGAGTGCTTTGATAGATTCAAGGTGATCATGACTTCATGTCCGGTGCTAGCATTGCCTGACTTTTCGAAGTCATTTGATTTATTCTGTGATGCTTCAGGAGAGGGCATTGGTGCTGTTTTGATGCAGGAGCGTCATCCGATTGCATTTGAGAGCAGGAAACTCAGGGGTCCTGAGAGATTTTACAGTATATATGACAAGGAGATGTTAGCCATTATGCATGCATTGGCTAAGTTTAGGCAGTACCTGGTAGGCAGCAAATTCAGGGTTCGTACAGATCATAACAGCCTAAAACATTTCCTTGGACAGCGAGACTTGAACGAGAGGCAGCAGAAATGGGTCAGTAAACTGCAGTCATATGACTTCGACATTACTTTCATTAAGGGGAAGCAGAATATAGTAGCTGACGCCTTGTCTCGTAGACCCCAGTTGAATGCCTTAGCACAGATTACAGAGGATTGGAGGCATCGGATCATTGCAGAGTATGCTAAGAACCCATGGGCTTCTAGCATCGTTGACAGGACAGAGCAGGACGACAGGTATACAGTTGTAGATGACTTGATCATTTACAAGGGGCGGATTCTTTTGGTTCCTGACTCTGAGTTACGGACTACAGTTTTGAGAGCCTTTCACGACCTTCCTATGGCGGGCCATCCTGGATACTACAAGACTTACAAAATGGTTCGGGAACGGTTTACTTGGAAAGGGCTGAAAACTGATGTTTTGCAGTATGTCCGTGAGTGTTCTGTGTGCCAACAGAACAAGCAGGAGCACACTTATCCTGCTGGATTACTCCAGCCACTTCCGATACCTGACAGGAAGTGGGAGTGTTTATCTATGGACTTTATCACGGGTTTGCCGAAAGCCCAGGGTAAAGATTGCATTTATGTAGTGGTCGATCGGTTGACTAAGTACGCCCATTTTTTCCCGATTACGACTACTTTCACAGCATCGCAGACTGCAGAGTTGTTCTTCAGAGAGGTTTTCCGATTGCATGGATTGCCTCGGACGATAGTCAGCAATAGAGACAGCCGGTTCATGAGCAACTTTTGGCAGGAGTTGTTCAGACTTTGTGGGACCGAGCTGACACCGAGTACCAGCTACCATCCGCAGACCGATGGACAGACAGAGATTGTCAATAAGTGGGTGGAAGGCTATTTGCGTAATTATATAGCTGGTCAGCAGAGAGCTTGGGTGAGATGGATTTACTTGTGCGAGTATTGTTATAACTCGACTCACCATATGACGATACAGATGACCCCCTTCATGGCATTGTATGGGTATGAGGCGCCCAATCTTCTGGATTTGGATTTTGAGCGATAGCAGAGTGCCGAGTGCAGGTGATATGATGCAGAGTCAGCAGGACATCTTGAGGTCTCTCCGAGACAATATCCAGTAGGCACAGAATCACATAAGCAATATGCTGATCAGAAGAGGGTTGAGCGTAGTTTTGAGGTGGGTGATATGGTGTACCTCATGTTGCAGCCGTATCGTCAGTCTACTCTGCGGAAGAGTGGGGCAGAGAAACTAAAACCTCGCTACTATGGTCCATTTCGTGTTGTCAGACCAGTGGGCGAGGTTGCTTATGAGTTGGACTTGCCAGCTGATAGCAAGGTCCATAATGTATTTCACGTTTCGCTGAAGAAGGCATTGGGTCAGCATGTTGTTCCCTCTCCAGTTTTGCCACCCCTTGATGATGAAGGGAAACTGATACTAGTACCTGAGGCCATCCTTGATATGAGAGAGAGACACCTTCGGAGGCGTGTGATCAAGGAATATCTGGTCAAGTGGAGAGATTTGCCAGTTGAGGATGCTACATGGGAGTCAGAGGCGATTTTACAGCATCCAGAGTTGAGATTGCTTGAGGACAAGCAATTTCAGGGAGGGCGGACTGTCATGTCCCCATCCTAGTCAGCACAGCTGGTGTCGAGGTTAGCCTATCATTTGATCCTCGTAGGCTGACAGGAGTGTTCAGAGGATCCTTTTTGGCAGTTGCTCAGTGTTGGTTAGCTCCAGTTTGCAGTGTGTCAGGTTTGGGCCTTCGCAGAATCTTCCAGAGAGTCTTTTCAGAGAACTTTCTATTTTTAGAAAGTTAGGTCAGGCGGAAGCTGCTATTTCGGGCAGGGCACCTGGTGCACTTTATCAGCTCAGATTCGACCCAGTTCAGCAGATGGTTGATTTGACGGAGAAATAAGGAGTAATTAATGGGTTATTAAATATTTAATAATTTGACTTTATTATAAAGTCACTTTATTGAAATATTAAAGTATTTAATTAATTGGCTCAATTATAAAGTATTTAATTATACTTTATAATATATTATTATAATGTGACTTAATGAGTATTTAATGCTCATTAAAAGTGGACGCCAATTATTTAATCATTTTTCCTAAGTTCAAAAGTGAAAATTAAATCATTTATTTAAATGATTATTTTAATGAAGAATTAGGTCGAACTTTTCAAGAGAGAATATATTACTCTTCACAGGCAAAATCGAACTATCTTGTTTATTATTCAATTTTGTCTTCTGAGCATCTGAGCATTGGAGTTTGCAAACCCTAGGGTTTCTGGCAAACATCGTTTCTGGAGAACGTAACCTCTTCAGAGATCAGGCATACTGAGGCTGTGAGATACCAGCTGAAGATTGCACTTGGTGATTTCATCCAGAAGTCACAGATTGAGCTTAATCATTTAATCAGACAGAGATTCATCAGTATTCAGCAGAGATTATTCATCTTCCATCAGAGGCGACTTCATTCATTTCCATTCATCCGAGTTCAGGCACAAATTTCAAGAAACCGTACTTGCATTTATTGCTGCAGACTGGCCGTACTGTACCAGCAGGCCGTACATCTGTACTTCAAGCCGTACTTGTCAATCTCCTGAGGAAACGCCTCCATCCTCTGTTATTTGGTGATTTCACATTGGGGCGCTTGGTATTCTGTGTCATTTACATTGAGATTCGAGCTGGAGGAGATTCTTATATTTTTCTGGCCGTACCATCATCACCTACAGCAGCCGCCATCCAGGTTTCCAATAAAAATCATTGTATTTGATTCTTGTTCAGCTTTTGTGTATTGCAAAGTTCTGGAGTATTAATTCTAATGAAACGCCTTGCCTTCTGAACATTTCCCATCAATTTCTATGCATATTTGAATTTCTATGAATTTATTTAATATTTCTAGAAAAATCGCAATATATCATTTTGTCTGGAAAAACCTCAAAAAAAATACAAAAAACCAAAAACTTGCAAAAACTTTCAAAAAGACAATTAGGGTTTGAATCAGAGAACCACCAGGGTTCTGACAGTTTGGGCCCTGGCAGACATTTCCAGAGTGATTTACAAATACTTACTATTTATAGTAAGTCAGATAGGCAGGAGTTGCTATTTTTAGCAGGGCACCTGGTTCAGTTGGTCAGCTCAGTTTCGACCCAATTTGATGATCTGATGAACAAACAGTGTTTACTTGGGCATTTAATATTTATTAAAAAGATTTATTAATTTGACTTTATAATATAAAGCATAGTTGGAAAACTCGCCCCAACAAAAAACTCGCCAAGGGAAAAACTAGAGAGTTTTTTAAAACTCGCCAAAAACTCGGAAAAACTCGGGAACTTAAAAAATTGCTTAATAAACATTAAAAAAGACGTTTTTAGCTTTAAGGTCTCCATAGCTAAGTTTTTTTTAAAACTCGGCAAAAACTCGCGAGTTTTTGAAAACTTGCCGAGTTTTCTGCGAGTCTACCAACTATGATATAAAGTCACTTTAATGAAATATTAAAATTATTAAGTGGCGAATTATAAAGTATTGAATACTTTATAAAAGAGGAGTTAAAATAATAATTAAATGAGCATTTAATTATTAATCAAAAGGGGATGCCATTTATTAAATATTTGTCCTAAGTCAAAAAGGGCGAAATTAATCATTTATTTAAATGATCATTAAAAGATGCCTTGGGTCAAATTTATGAAAGGAGATATATATACTGCCAAGACAAATCGAACTCATTATGTTATGATTACTCAAATTTGTCTTATTTTCTCTTCGAGAATTGGAGTTTGCGAAACTAGGGTTTCTGCAGACATTTGATTTTGGAGAACGTTCCCTCTTCAAGATCTGGCATACTGAGGCTGTGAAATACCAGTTGAAGCTTGTCCATCAACGTGGCTTTATCCAGAAGTCATACAGAGCTTACAGTGAAGTTTTTCCATTCAGTATTTGGTTCTATTGTTCATCAAGAAGAATTATTTCTTAGAGATTACCATTGAGTGGCATCTGGCACATTTCCCAAGAAAGGTACTGTAGAAACCCCAATTTCCGCTAACTCTGAGTTCTGACTGTTTTGATAGTTTTTGTGTATATTTTTTGGTTTTTTGGTGTTTTTGCATAAATAATGAAAATTGCGATTTTGCAAGAATTTGATATAAAATTCAAATAAAATCATACAATATTGGAAATGATAGAAACTATTGAATCTCCAGTTGCCAGTCTATTTATTAAACTTCTAGGATGATTACAAATAAGATCTGGTATCATGCAAAGCAAAAAGCAACAATATATTTGAAGAAAACCTGATTGTTGCAGCAGCCTGATTGAGCATTTGAAATGGTACGGCTGTCATAATCTTGCACTTCTCCCTTTGTCAAACGCTTGTGAAATGTTCCAGATGCCTAGGCGCCCAGATGTGAAGAGCCAGATGACCAAAAAGGAAGGCAATTTACTCTGAAATAAAAGTACGGCTCTTTGAAGGTGGTACGGCCTAACAGCAGAAAGGTACGGCTTTCTAACAGCAGCAAAGAAATTAAAATGTACGGCTCTCAATGGTGTTTCCAGACTTCAGGATAAATAGGCACATAAACTGAGAATCTCTGCTGGATGAATCACGAACTGGAAACACTGAATGATAATGATCTCTGAATACGTTATGTGATAATCTCTGAATGAGACTACCTCTCTGAAAGCAATAGATCAACTGTTATTTCACAGTCTCTGAATTGTAACACTGAAGATGGCTCATTCTCCAATGCCTGTAGACAACAGAAACCCTAGGCTTCATTCTCCGGAAGAAGTCTTGCTCAAAAATTCAATAATCAACATAATGGCTTGAATCCCAAGGCAAAACCCTTATATCTCCTCAAAAGTGCGAATTCTCTCAAAAAGGCATCATTAAAATAAATTCGACTTTTCCCTTTTAATTTTTCAATAGTCTTTAATCACATTTTTAATTATAAATTATAATTAAAAATGGTCCCTTCCATGATGGGCAACCCCCTTCAGCAATTCACTTAAGTTATAATATTAAAATATTATAACTTTATAATATAAGCTCCGTCTAATTAATATTTTAATTAATCCATTAAAATATTAATATCTCCCTCAAGATATGTTCGATTCACGAACCGTCTGAAGCTAGCGAATGAGTGAATGATTCTGCACATGTTCGAACCATACTGCTAAAAATAGCAGGGGTGCCTCGCTGAGTGCCAAATATTGCTAAAAATAGCAACTTAGGCAAATGGTGTCCGAATGAGCCCGAACGAAAGCCAACTGGTAAAATTCTGACCACCGAAGCCAAGCCAAGCTCCATCAAGACCCTCTATCCATCCTATCAGCCTCCGAGGGTTGCATAATAGGCTAATCATCAGCTCTGAGAGATGTCAACTGGAAGGGGACATGCCAGGTACGGCTGTATTTAATGTTGCTGACAGGCCGTACTTGTTGCTATAAGGACGTCTTTTCTCCTGGCACCCCAAACACCTACCATCTCAGCCTCCAGTCTTCACCATCTTGGACACACAGGCAAGGAGAGTCTATTTCAGCCTTTATTCCTGAGGAGTTAATATTTAGCTAGACCGTACATTCCTTTCCGTTTTCCCAGGCAGCTACAAGCAATAATCAGGTTCTTCTAAAAATATCATTTGTTACTTCTTCTATTACTGGGATAGCATTGTAGTTGCTCAATAATGATAATAAAATATGCCATTGCTCTGGGAGTTATTTAATGCATTGCTATTTATTTATGAATTTATTTGTATTTATTTCTCAAAATCGCAAATTCCTTATTGCTGCAAAAAACCACCAAAAATCATAAAATACCGAAAACAAACAAAAACTTAGCAGTACCAATTGGTGATCGGGTTGAGAGACACCTGGTCTCTTACACATGAGAAAGTGTTTTCTATTAAGTTTGATTTTTGAATACAGATGGATTACAAAATCACCTATCATGTGAAGCCCAAGACTGGATACAATAGCTAGTTGCTAACTGATAACTGTTATGAATGTATGATGATTGTCTTTGAAAATCATCATAAATTTCATATTTACGCAATTAAAAAATTACAAGTTTTTACAATTTCCTTTTCCCCAACCTAGTGAAAAATTGGGGGGTAGAGGGTATGGTCCTCGCACTCAATTGTGGCTCCCTTCTTGGTGTAAAAGATTGGTCCTATGGCTCTACCCTACTGGTAGAGATGGCAATGATGACTCCTCCACCATATAACAATTTGAAGTTGTGCTGGTATGTGAAGTCAGTCATGTTTTTACAACTTAATAAAAAAAATTGGGACAATATTTTTGGCAATTTTAAAAAAAATTGGGACAATATTTTGGAAATTTTTAGCCATTCAACAAGTTAAACCTATAAAAACTTCCACAGTGTAAAAACTCACGAGCTAAACTTGTAAAAACTTACCCAACAAAAAAGCCCGAGAGTACTCGGCAACTCGGCGAGTTTGCGAACTATGGTTAGTATTAATTACTTCTTCAGCATTCGGAGATCATTTTAACACTAATGCATGCTGTTGTATGTTTTCTATTTTCAAGACACTTTAACCTACATTAATACAAATTTCTGTCTTTTTTTTTGTAACAATGAAGGCATGATTCAATTGTGGCAAATGGAGTTCATATTCTACAGTATTTTATTCAAATTATGGTTCACCCCATCTGAATGGCATGAAAAATAAAATGCTGTGATCAAGTCCAAAATGCAAGAGACTTTGGTGGAAAAGGTGCCCCTCTTACCTAGCATTAAAGCCAAAAGAAGTCTTTGATATGTGGTGCAACCTTCATGAAGCTTGGACTAAATATAATTATATAAAAGATCTTTGTGGTACAATCAGTCTCATAGTCATGTCAACTTTCCCAACACATATATATGTTTATTGATTCCAATCTTGTAGACCAAAACAAAATATCATTTTCCTTTTCCTATACATCAGATCACCATAAACTAAAAAATTCACCTATTGAGAGATGTTTTCACAAAAAAGCATGACCAATGGGTTGAATCAATTACAAACTGAAATTTACCACACCTACAGTTTTCGGTTTGTTATTTTCTAAGATATATCAGTAAGCCAATGACCTAAACATTACTTACCGCATGAAACCATGCATTTTCCCATGGTGAACCATCTCCAACTGAGAAGCATTCCATAGCTGCAAAAATAAAAGTTAAAAATAGCTACCAAAAAAATAAAAAATACATTACTAATAATTGATCTTCAAACAAAAACAGCCTCAACACTAGAACATACAGAGACTGACCCAAAAAATGCATTTATAGAGCTTTGTAAAAATTATTCTAAATTTCTAAGTATTAGCATTCTTCATCAAGCGGTGGACATGCTAGCTATTAAACCCCTCAACCAAGGCTCTAGTCATATGGGCAGCTGTAAGATCAAACTATGATCATTGCAAAAATGGTAGCCCACTTTGCTTCATTAATGTAAATTTTCAAATTCAGAGGGTCTGACCACCAATTAAATGTCAAAATGGCAAAAGAACATTTAATAACTACAGGAAGATGTCATAGTGACAGATGAATAAAATACAGAATCATTATCAATATAACATGCAAACTATATTTGCAATTCAAACAACCCAATTTTAGACTAGCTTACAAGATCGGCTGTTTTTGCTTTTTCGAGCTGTTCCTTCCTGTCAAAAAACAAACAAACAGCACGATAAATTACAAAATTAGTTTTCTGGCATGTCTATCAGATAGCATAACTTCATACCTACAGAAGCCACTTCCAACAATGTCATAATCCCATCAGGAAAAATTATATCAGGTATCTTTCTTCATATTTGTCAAAAACAATATTTAATGAGATTTATAATGAAAACACATAGACTGAAAATGAGATGTCATCCTAACAATTCAACAAAAGATCAAATCAAATATATATATATATCACTTGTGCATGAAAAATGAAAATTTCATCTCACTTTTCTTATGAAAAGTATGTAAAAGTCAAGTACAGCACTTGAAAAATCATACGTGTAGATATGTTCTCGCTTATCAGATGCATGATCCATCAGGGTCTTACGAGCCCATTCCCAGGCACCTTGTAGACTATCATAATTAGGCTGGTAGAAGCAGAAATTGTCTGCAAGTTCCCTCCTTATAACCAATTCTTCAAGGAAAGCATCTACAGACTGGTATAAAGGAATTGACATTAGAGATCATCTACATTGAAGTTGATTATTAGAGTTTATGCAAAGACCAAGAAAATTGAGCTCATACAAATTTGCACTTCACATGCACTACAAAGCATAATACTAATATTCCATGATACTAGAAGATTATATGTTTTTAATTTTACAAATAACACAGTGAATGCAGTACTGAGGATAGCAAATGGATACCGAATAACCACATAAGCAATGAATTACATCAGAATAACATATGGTAAATTGAAGAGAAAGGTAAACAGTCTTGAGTTAACTTATTCACACTTTATGCATTGCACATTAGCTTGCACAAGAATAATTAATAAATACTCACAGTGTAAGGGCAGGGTACCGAGCACCCAAATATTCACTCTCTACAAATTGTATTTCTACATTGATGATTACTAGGGATATTCCTATTCCTTACATGTATGCATAATATTAACTTACTCTCACTGGTATTATACAAGGCTGACCTTGGGAAACACTATCTTTCACATTGACTTACCTAGACATACCAAGGATGTCACAATCCAGCAACTCATGGGACCCCTAGTTAATTTTTGCACATGCTAACATCCATACGTTTGAGTCACGCTTACCAATACCGTTTAAGATGTTCTAGATCAGCCCATTACCCAAACCTTGTCATGTCCCCTTTTCAAAACTAAAAGAATTAATAATATTTGAATTCCGTCCCAATCACTTAATTTTCAAAGGGGCAACTTAAATATTATTATAAGGACAATGTAATATTTAAAAAAGTGTATTTAACACTTTATTCAAAATGTATTTCAAAAAAGTGCCTTTCAATGTAATTTAAAACTATTTTTAAACACTTGGAGGGAAAAAAGCAAATAAATAAAAGGGAGGGCTTGAAGTAAAGAGCCTATAAAAGAGAAATCAAGACTCACATAAAATCATCCATTATCCTTTATGATCATTTTCAAATTTGTATTTCAATTTGTATTCAAGGATGGAAACCTTTGGTTGGCAATTTTCAAAGGACGAAAAACCTCTTAAAATCTCTTTGGATTTGAGGATGAAAACCCTCATCTCCATGTGGGCAATTTTATACAAGGATTGTGATTGTGCTTCAGCTAGAGAACAATTTAGATTTGCAAGCAAATTTCATTATTGAGAGTTTGCATTCATTTATATAATGTTGGTTTTCAATATTTATTATTTAGAGTACGGCAGTGCTCTAAGGAATGTGAATGGTCTTCCTCCATTGTTGCACCTTGGAGCTCCTATTCTCGCTAAAAGAAGCTCAGATTAGTTCTCTTCAACATTTTGGGACTTCTTTATCCTCCTTGTTCTCCTTGTTTCGAATTTAAGCTATGCTGGTTTTGGTGTGTTTTCTTTGTTTGTGTTTGGTACTTTTGTTTCTTTGTTTTAGGGTTGGTGGCAGGTTTGAATTTTAAATCCTTCTCTTGCCTTCCTAGCCGTGTTTTCCAGTGTATTTCCCAAAAGAAGTAGTATTCTGGTTGGCTGGGTTTGAGTGACATTGGATGTCGACCTTTTTTTATGTTGGGACAGGGGCCAATTAATTGTCCCCTATATTTGTGAGTATCTAATGTTGAGCCTGAAAGGGGGCTTGAATAATGACAAAGCAAACAAATTTATTGAAGCTACAGAGAGAATAATTGTCGACTTAAATGGGGGTTCTATTTGGGAGGGTGAAGGGGTTAAAGCTAAACCGACCTACAAGGAAGCGTTAAAATATGATTTTGATTGTGTTGGAATTCCAAACTCTGCAGAATTTTCTGTTGTGAATGATGAAGGAAGTTTGGGGTTTGAGAGAAGAGATGTGGGAGCAAGAGGCATTGTTGAAGGAGTCCCTAGAGAGGGAAACAACAGTAAGGTACCTTCTTTCTCTAAGGTGCTTTCCATTTCTCCTAACCAGTAAATGTTGCAGGCAATAAGAAGTGAAGAAAAGAGGTTGAGAAATATTGCAATCTTTTTTGTTTGTTTAGATAACAATTTTCTGCAATCTAGAAAAAAATTGATGATTGGGTTGAGAACATATGGGGAAAAAAGATGGGGATTTATGTTAATTTTTGCAAAATGTTTCAAAAAGGGCCTTTTGTGGTTGTTTTCAAGAGCCATATTATGCAGGAAAGGGTCATCAAAAAGGAATTTTGGAAACTAGGTCAATTAATCTTTAGGGTTGTTCTTGGGTCGCCTAAGGCCAAAAATAAGGAGGTTGTAACCAACTCAGCCCCAAGATGGATGGAGGTGAGAAATGTGCCTCCTCAGCTGTGAAAATTTATTCCACAACTACTAAAACCTCTTGGTAGTGTCATGTAAATTGAAGAAACAAGAATGACACTCCCCCATTTGAATGCTAGAGTGCTAATTTCTTTGTTGCCTGATATTGAAATTCCATAATTGTTATTTATTCAATTAACTAATAGTTTGATTAACTATGAAACTAAATTGCTTGGTAATTTGAATGCTTGTTTTTTCTGTAAAAGAAATGGTCATATGAGAAAAAATTGCCCTAAATTTGTTAAGAATTTTGCAGGAGTTTTTATGAAAAAAAACTGAAAAAGAAAAAGATAGACCTCAAAATGTTAACGAGGAGCCTATCCCTTCTCTTAATGAGAAGGAAAACTCAATGGAAGTAGAGAACCATGTTGAGAATACGGAGAAGGTGAATGAATGTTTCACCCCTCCTAACAATGGATCCTCAAATGTTGAGAATAGTAATTGGGTTAACACTCTAAGTGACCCATTATTTGAGGAAGATGTTGTGATAATGCTAAAAACTCTCCTTCCCATAAGGAATTGGTAAATAATGAGGATTTGTGAAAAAATGTAATGTCTCCTTCTTGAGCCTAATCTGTTGCTGGACAATTAGCCTATTTTCCAAGTTTCTCATAGGCTAATTAGTATTTCAAGGTTGTTATTCATCACAATGAGCTTAGTTAGTAATGTGGATCCTCATGGCACTTTCAGAATTGATTTTTGATCTTTTGAGAGCTCTCCAAACTTCTTGGAGGAGCAGTCTATTTTTAGTAAGTCACCCAATTGCCTTGGATCATTGTCCCAAGTCTTTAGTATCATGTTGGTATAATCAAAGTGTTATGTCTATGTTGTTTCAATACTTTCTACGACTTGGATAAAATAATTTAATTATTCACTTAAGTTATCTAATGTTGAAATATTAAAATGACAGCTTAAGTGTAATAATTCTTATGAAAGGTGATCAAGTGAGTCTCAAAAGTGGATGCCTAGGGAAAGAGGGGACCTTTACACATGATAAAATATTATTTTCTTTTTAAAAGGTCATTTTGGTGAATATTGGAATTATTATCTCTAAATTATGATTTTTTCCCTCCAAGAAGCTATATAAGGAGGATGTGGGCTTATTTGTGAGGTTATACTTGTGAATGTTATTTCGTTATGCTATTGGAATGAACTTGAGTTCTTTTGAAGCTTCTTGAGGACGAAAATCCTCTTGGAGTTGTTGCTTTTGAGGATGAAAATCCCCCTAGCTAGCTAGTATGGTTTCATACAAGGATCACCATTGTGCTACAAATTGAGTTTCAAATTTTGGTTTGCAAATATGGAGGGTTTTGATGTATTTTGAAGTGCAGATTTTGAGTTGTTTATGATGAGTTGGTTTGTTTACTACTCTATTTGATAAATTAAATACATGAATTAATAATAGAGATGACAATGCATACCTAATACATGCATAAAATATATCTTTATTTGTACATGAAATTATTACAAAAGAAGACCAAAGATGGTCAGCCGAGGATCAGATTCAATCCGAATAGATCATACTACTCTCCTTGACAATACACAATGTATTTAAAGGACTCGACGGTTGGCAAGAAGAACACAACCATCAACCAACTGACACTTATAACTACCTGAATCTCACAACAATTAATACATAGTCGGATAACCAATATTATCAAAACAAAACAACAGACACTGTACACTGACTACATCATCGCCCCCAAAAGAAAAAGTCATTTTCCAAACGACAAGTAAACATCAAGTAACATTAGGGAAGACTTGCCAAACTAATAGTGATATTGTAGACTCGAACTTGGAGT
This sequence comes from Sequoia sempervirens, assembly GCA_007258455.2. NCBI lineage: Eukaryota > Viridiplantae > Streptophyta > Pinopsida > Cupressales > Cupressaceae > Sequoia > Sequoia sempervirens. The sequence goes on from VDFB02191690.1 coordinate 14,433, forward strand.
GCACTTGGCAATTCAAACAGGTGCAATGGGGATCTGGGAGCAATGCCCCCAACAGGGTCAAGGGGCGCAATGGGGGTCTGGGAGCAACACCCCCAACAGGGTCAAGGGGCAACACCCCCAATGAGGTCAAGGGGCAGCACCCCTTATGGGGTTTTGGGAGCAATGCCCCCACCGAGGTTGAGGGGCAACACCCCTTTGCGAGGTCCAAAAGCCCAATTTAAGACCTTCAAAACTACACAAAAATCCATGGTGCACATTATTTTCATGATTTTTTAAGAGGCTCCAAACAATGCTAACAAAGCCAAAAAATAGGGATTTCACTATGTTCAACCAACATATGCCAAGTTGTACGATGGAAGCATAAAGGAAGGATGACGAGTTGTTTGTTCACAATAAAATGCAAGCAAATTATCTCCTAAATGGTCATATGGTGAGGAGATAATTTTGTATGCCATGAAGATGTTGACGTCGTACAATGAAAGAATTTGCAAATTGTACGTGGAAGAATAAGTTCAATCGGAGCCGTACATAGTAGAATAGGCACCATATGATGGACAATGTGCCCCATACGTTTAAAGTTTGAACCGCTCGTACATTGGGGGACCACACAGACCATACATTGTTCGCACGCCATATGCTAAAGAGATTGAGATGTTGTACAGTTCAACCATTGAGCAAGCAAGAGGTCATACGTCCTGTTGTACCCAAAACCAAAATTTTTGCTTCACTAAGGCATTTTGCTTAATTGAGTCTTATTCTTGTTAAAGTGTTGTCAAATGGTCGTTTTTGGGGTTTTCAAATATGGAGTTGGTGTCAGTACTATGTCAGTCTGTTACCGAAGAGATTTAAGAAAAATGAAAATTTGAACGAAGAACATCAAAATTTTCTATCTCTGGAGAAGGGAGCACATTCTGAAATAGGCGCCCTATCTTTTAGGGGCTCAGATCCTGTTTTTAGGGTTTGTCACCTCGGCCGGACATTTGTCGACTCCGCGTCGGCTTAAATGATGAGCTATCAAGCACATAAGCGGACCACATTTTGTTAAGTTCTGGAGGATCTGATGCAAATCAAAGTGGCGAGAATTAGCTATGCTTGGAGAAAAGCGGCTGCCGGAAAGCGCCCATCTTTTGAGGTGCCCGGGCGTAAGGTTTGTTGAATGCGCGGAATCATTTATCTACATTAAGTTTGAGAGCCGCCCGGCGCTTCCCGTCCGGTGAATCACGAGGATTCTTTGAAGCGTCACGAGCCAGTCAAAGCGTTAGGTCCAATGCCGGTCAAAATGCTCCGGAAGGAAAAAAGCAAAGAGCACATTTTGAGAAAGCTTTTAGGACGCCTTCAATGCTCTTTCGTGATTTGGATGCCTAATATTATTAAGTGTTGAATTCGGCTTTTACATTTGCACATCTCGTCGGTCCGGAGAGATATCACGTCGGAAACTACTGATGGAAGTTTTTATATTATTTTTATGCGTTTCGAGAGAAATGGCTAAGTTTGGAATGAAAGAGCAACTTTTGAAAGGGGCGCTCTTGTTTTTCATCCCTCAGATGATGTTTTCTGGGGAAATGTGCCTTTGTAGCTGTCGTACAGAACGAAGTCAGCTTCGCAATGAACCTAAGTTCCAATCCTGAAAGTTAAGAAAATGGAAGTTATGAAGGATTTTGTTTTTCCCTTCGTTCGAGTTGCAGAAGTTGAAATTTGACTAAGTCAGGGAAAAGGCGCAACTTTTCAAAAAGGCGCTTGGATTTTTGAGCCTTCAGATGTCAGTTTTATGACGTGCAGTGTCAAGATATCATTTGATCAGTTTTTACTCAGCTTTGCAATGCACCTGTCAGCCAGCCAATTGGAGAAGTTAGTCGACCAGTGTCAGAGGATGAACAGAGGTCCCGGCAGAGGTTTTTAGCTTAAATTTTCATGAAATTTGGCTAAGTCTGGAATTCGTTTGAGAGCTCAAATTTGAATTTTCGAAAGTGAGTTGAATGGACGCCTTAACTGGAGTTCTGACTGCAGTTAGACTGAACGATTTCTGGGTTGTCATCTTCAGTTCATATGTTTGCATGTGGAGTAATCTTTCAGTTTGCATGTTCAGTTAACTACCTTGCATGTTGAGTTAACTTGATTGCATGTTAAGTTTAACTGAAGTTTATTACTGAATGTCAACTGAAGTTTGCATGCATGGCGATTTTGGTTGAAATTGTGAAGATTTTAGTGAAGATGGCGCTTCATCAAATGTCAACTGAAGTCCAAAAGGGACGAATTGAAGCATGAAGCATGATTTGTGAAGCATGAAGCATTTTTAGTGAAGTATGGCGAATTTGAAGTTGATAACTTCACTCATGAAAAGGGTCGCTATTTTTAGTTTTTGAAAAGTGAAGCAAGATATTGGTGAAGATGGCGCACTTTTCAAGGCTATAGCAACTTTAGTTTGAAAAGGGTTGCTATTTTTAGATTATAATTGATTAAAGCATGAAGTTGGCGCATTCTTGAAAGGCCAACTGAAGTTCCAAAAGGGTCGCTATTTTTAGCATATTTATTGCATGAAGATGGCGAATCCTTCATCTTATTCTTGATTGTTAACTGAAGTTATCAAAAGGCACGCCTTAATTCAAGTTTGTGAAGATAAAGCAAGGTTGAAGATGGCGAATTT
>VDFB02191691.1:0-12081 GCA_007258455.2 Sequoia sempervirens
CTGAGGTGGATGCGGCAATGACATGTGTTCTGACAGGTCATGGTGCGAGTGGGATGCCAGGAGCGGATGTGCAGGTTGTGGCGAGAGAGAGAGATCATCTACAGGCAGAGCTGGCACATAATCGGTTAGCTCAGGAGGCATGGGAGCAGGAGAGGAGGGCTATCACCAGGGACTGAGACAGGTATCGACATGAGTAGAATGCCACTCAGGTCCAGGCGGCAGAGAGGGAGGATAACATGAGAGAGGCAGGTTTCTGGATGGCAGCGTATTATGATGCGGTTCCTAATCCAGTACAGCGGAGATTCTGTTATACCAGGTAGGCACCTCAGATGCCAGCGCCATCCCAGTCATTGGGGACATAGACTCGCGGTTCACCAGGTAGAGGGGCAGGACCTGAGTCTCCACAGAGATCAGACATGGGGAGTTCATTCGAGAGGTGACAGGGTACTGTATTTTTGACAGATGCAGGGTGGATTGTGTAGGATGGATATCAGGGATGTTCTATATCCCTGGATTTTGTATTTTGTCATGTGACGGATATATGTATGATATATATGTGACACATGCTATATTGACGGATATATGTATGATGGATATGTGACAGTTCTTATTAGCACCATGTAGTATATTTCTATTTATGATGGAGGACTATATGCATATGTGTGTATCATTATGTGTTTCGTGGATGGATACAGTGATTGATTTATGCTCATGTGTTGGTTTATGTATGCTTATATTCATGAAATGTTGATCTAGATGGTTGGAATGTTAATAATCATGCTTATATTCATTTATGCTATGTGAATGAATGATTGGAGGTATGTGCTTATTCTATGGATGTATGGTAATGGTGATATGTTATGTGTACCTATTGGGATCTATGATGGTTTAGATATATGGATGGCTAGTTGATAGATGCGTTATGTATATATATGTGTGAGATGGATTTTGTATGAATAGTTTATATATGCAAGATGTTTTGTGTTATGCGTCTAATATTGTGTGATGCAGGTAGTGATGGAGATATGGACCTAACATGTGGGAATGCAGGTAGCAATGGATGCATGGACAATATGCGGCTATAGGTGCCAATAAGAACTGGTAGGGTAAGTGGAGGGGAGGTGGGTATGCGGTGATGGATGTAGTCTGGCATCTGTCAAAAGGTATCAGTATCCTGAGAAGAATGAAAGAGAATGAGGGCCAGTATTTGCACAACCAAAACCATAGGGTGAGTGTGAATGCAATGATTATGAAAAATGCAATCCTAATTCAAATTATCATCTTAGGAGCACTGGTTTTTGCTATAGCATAAGACACAACACACCAAGGTATAGAGGACCGAGGTAGATCAGTGTCTAATGCATGAGACAAACATGCCAGACAAGAAGGCTATCCCAATACCCCAAAATCTTGAAAAAAGACTTTAGTCGGGCCCAGTATTGGGATAACCGCAAACACAGAAGGATGCCCCAACATAACACAAGACCTCGAGGATCTTGGTGGGTACTATGTGGGACAACCAAGAAGACACAATCAAAGAAAAGATCAAGATATGCCCCTATGTGGACCCGCCAAAACACGCCATAATATGATGGATCATGGTGGCCTTGACAAGTGACTATAGGGAGCTCAAAAGATAGATAAAAACCAAAAGTATCAAAAGATCATAATCAATTTCAAATGTCCATTGCCATAGGATCAAGGGGATGGATGGGATTGATGAGGTCTGTTAGGAAGGATGTATCCTGTTAAGACCTATGCTGGATGCTAAGCGAAAAGATCGATATGATAAAGGATATTTAAAATTGATTAGATTCGTTGGTACAAGTGGGTTTGTTTGTTAAGGATTAGCTAGATAAGAGCATAGCTTGATGAGACAACCACAAAGGGGACAAGACACAACCTAAAGACTTAGGGGCTCGGGGGCCGATCAAAGATTAACCTTGTCTACGTGAAAGCGCAGAGCCCTCGTAGTTCATGGAAAAAGACCATGGATAAAGTAGAAAGAGGACAATGGTGACCGATGATGGACATAAGATATGACCGAAAAATGCCCCGGGGGAGGATCAAATGACCAACCTTGCCTATGTGAAAGCGCAGGGGCAATGTAGTTCGATAAAAGGACCATGGACAAAAGCGAGAAGGGACCAGTGGAGATGAGAGGATGGAGGACCAAAACAAAGTTGATCCGAGAGTGCCCCGGGGGCAGATCGCACGATCAGCCTTGCCTACGTAAAAGCGCAGGGGCAACGTAGTTCGACTAAAGGATGGAAGTGGTAAAAGTGGATGAGATCTAGATGGAGATCGACACGATGGATGATGACATGGGCCGACAGATGAAAGACATAAGCTCAAAGTGGGATATAAGGAAGCTCAGGATGAGGGATAGGTAAGGTGAGTCATCCAATGCTCAATCAACAAGTACCAAGCGGCCTAGGCTGATGTGGGGGGGGGATGAAAGTGTGGATGACAACATAAAGTCACTAGGATGCTAGGTAGATAATGATTAAGCCCTCTATGGATGATGCCTGTTACCAAGTTTTCACCATCCATACTTATCCAAGGCGCCACCAAGAGGTGATTTTCACCATAGGATGGATTTATTTCTCTTTTTTTTTTTTGTACTTTTCTGATTTTTTTGATTTTTTTGATTTTTTTGATGTTTTTGATTTTTTGATAGGGTAGACCAAGCAGACTTTAAGTGTAGAACCTTTTTAGATGGAGAATGTTGACGGGTTCATCAAGGGGATCCCCTTCCAAAGTGGTCAACCTGTAAGCTCCAGATCCATATTTGGCAGTTATGATATATGGACCTAACCAGTTGGCCTCAAATTTGCCTTTCTTGTCACGATCTTGCTGAGTGCGGTGATTTTCCTTGAGCACAAGTTCACCAACCTGGAATTGCCTGGGGAAGACCTTTTTACTGTAGTGACGTTTTAGATGATTCTGGTATACTTGTAGGTGATCATAGGCCCGTATTCTGCGTTCATCGAGTAACTCTAGCTGTGCAAGCCGAGCGACACGAGCATCTTCTTCGCTGATGAGGTTCTTCAAAGAAATTCTCAATGAGGGGAGCTCAACTTCAATTGGCAAGACGACTTCAGCTCCATATACTAACGAGTATGGGGTGGCACCTGTTGGGGTGCGGATGGATGTGTGGTATGCCCAAAGGATGGGATGAATGTGAAGGTGCCAATCTCATCCAGTGTTATTGACCACCTTTTTGAGGATGCGAATGAGGGTTTTGTTGGTTGCTTCTGCCTGACCATTACCCTGAGGATAGTAAGGCGTTGACCAACGATGTTGGATATGGAAAGTATCGCATAGGTGCTTCATGGCTTGATTTTTAAATGGATTTCCATTATCAAAAATGATGGTGGAGGGGATACCATATCTGCAGAGAATATGGTAGAAGATGAATTTAGAAATCTGAGTACCAGTGATTTGGGAGAGTGGTATTGCTTCCACCCATTTGGTGAAGTACTCAGTTGCAGTGATGATGAATGTATGGCCATCGGATGATGGTGGGTGAATCTTGCCAATCAAGTCAAAACCCCATTGAGAGAATAGCCACGGTGCTAGGAGAGGCTGAAGATCTTGTGCTGGAGCGTGGATCAAATCCGCATGTTGTTGACACGGAAGACATTTCTTTACAAATTCGCAAGCATCACGTTCCATTGTAGGCCAGTAATATCTAGCCCATAGGATTCTTTTGGCCAGAGCCATACCATTTGAGTGAGCCCCACAAATACCACCATGTACTTCTGTTAGTACCATTTGGGCTTCGGTCTCATTCAGACATCTCAGGAGGATTCCATCATACCCGCGACAATAAAGCGTATCACCAACGAGGATGTATCGGGATGAACGATGGATAAAGGATTTACGTTGGTTGCGTGTAAGTTCCGGGGGTATGGTGTTGTCACGGAGGTAAGTATATATGTCTTGGTACCACGGGGAGGCGGGACCTACGATATCGCACACCATGTCAGTGTCAGGGACATCATACACAGGGATTAACAGTTGTTCGACCAGAAACTCACACTCTGTCCGATCTTTGGGCATGTCGATCAAAGAGCCAATAGTGGCCATGGCGTCTGCTGCTTTATTCTACACCCGAGGGATTTGGTCAAACTGTATGGAGGTGAAATATTTCTTGAAGTCGTCCACCATGCGTTTATAGGGTAGCAGTTTGTCATCCTTTGTGAGGAATTCATCATTAACTTGTCTGATAACCAGCAAGGAATCCCCAAAGACTTTCAAATGTGTAATGTGCCACTATTTTGCAATTCTAAGGCCTGAGGAGGGCTTCATATTCCGCCATATTGTTGGTGCAGGGAAACGCTATCCTGAATGATTTTGGGATGTAGTCACCTTGAGGGGTGACTAATAGAATTCCTACCCAGATCCACTGTGAGTGTATGAGCCATCAAAGTATAACGTCCAAGTTGGTGCTTTTGTTACTGTGTAGATTCCTTCATCCGGGAATTCAGTGTCTATTGGGTAGGCATCGACTAGTGGTGCTTCAGCCAATTGATCAGCAATAACCTGTCCTTTAATAGCTTTGCGCTCCACATACTTGATGTCAAATTCGCTTAGCAGCATGACCCATTTGGCCATGCGGCCAGTCAAGGTGGTTCTAGACAACAGATATTTCAAAGGATCAATTTTAGCAATTAATTTGACTGGGTGACTGAGCATGTAATGGCGGAGTTTCTGTGTACTAAAGACTAGCGCAAGGCACGCTTTTTCCATAGGAGAGTAATTTAACTCATAGCCGACTAGTGTTCTGCTGATGTAGTAGACTTGCTCTTTCTTTGAGTGACTCATCATGCTGCGCCAATAATGCCCCCAGTGCGACCGAGGTAGCAGAGATATAAAGCAGGAGGGGTTTTCCTGGAATAGGCGGCATCAAAATTGGGGGATGAGCTAAGTATTCCTTGATTTTATCAAAACCCATTTGACACTGTGCTGTCCATCGGAATGTAGAATCTTTCTTCAAAAGATGGGTAAACAGCTGACATTTATTGCAAGTTGGGCTATAGACCACCGGATGGACTGCATTTTTCCCTGGAGGCTCCTTAACTGCTTTAGATTGCGTGGAGGCGGCATGTCCAGAATAGCCTTTACTTTGGCAGGATCAACTTCAATACCTCTGCGGGAGACTATGAAACCCAACAATTTCCCTGACGTGACGCCAAAGACACACTTTTTTGGATTCAACCGCAACTTATAGTGCTCTAGTCGCTCAAATATCTTCTTCAGGATGGTGGGGTGCTCGGCTCACATCTGGATTTCCCTAATAGGTCATCAACATAGTCCCATGATAGTGATGATCATGGAAGATAATGATAGCTCTTTGATACGTTGCCCCCGCATTCTTGAGACCGAAGGGCATAACATTGTAACAAAGGTGCCCCAAGGAGTTGTGAAGGCGGTTTTGTGTTGGTCTTCAGGTGCAATTCAGATTTGGTTGTAATCGGAGAAGCCATCCATGAGGGACAACATCTCATGTCCTGCCGTTAAATCAACCAACATGTCAATATTAGGAAGAGGGAAATCATCTTTTGGGCAGGCTTTGTTGAGATCCCTAAAATCTGTGCAGACCCGAATGTCACCATTTGGTTTAGCAACCAGCACTATGTTAGAGATCCATTCGGAGTAGTCAATAGGTTAATAAAACCCGCGTCCAGTAACTTCTCCAATTTTCTTTACTAACAACGCAACTTGCGGATGCATCTTACGAAGTTTTTGCTTGACGGGTTTGGCGTCTGGAGAATGTCTAAATGGTGAACCACTAAAGCAGGGTCTAAGCCTGGCATGTCTGAATATGACCAGGCAAAATTGATGATGCCTTCTGGAGTAGCTGCACAAGATCGGATATTCTTGTTTTGAGAGTGACTTGGCTACATAGGTGATCTTCGGATTTTCAGTTTCCCCCAAATTAACTTCTTGCGTCTCTTCAATCAGATAGATGATCGGCATGGTCAGGTTCCCATAAGGGGAAGATGAACATCTCCATCTTCAGCGCCTCTTCGAGGTTTTCTCCTGGAATGATTTATTTTTACTTTTTCTAGGTCGTAGGCCAGGGAGGTTTTCACTGGATGACCTCTTTTTATTTTTCTGATTTTTATTTTTACTGGAGTGTTCATCCTCCCCCAATCCCATAAGGTTGACGTAGGTGTCCGTAGTCATACTGACAGGTGTGGTGTTGTGTAGGTCCCAGTCAATGAGTTCAGGGTGACGAAGGGATAGGCTAATGGTGCAAACAGACAGGCATTCGAACATGGAGGATAAATCAGTGTGATCGACATCATCGTATGTATGTATGATGGATTCCTCCTCAGGTATATCTTCCAATGAGCCATCATCCTTGGTGATACTATTGGAAGTATTAGATGATGTTGCAGGGCTTTTCTTTTTGCTGTCATACCCAATTCCTACCTTCTTTGGTAACTGTGGTGTATCAATGGGTTGCAATCGCCCTTGTTCCTCTTTACCTAGGCCTCTACCTTGGTAGTTATGTTTTTCCACGAACTTTATTGGCCAAGGATATTTTTCCTAAAAATATTTCTTTAGAGGAGTTTCTGGCTCGGGCTCTTCTCGATAGACCCATTGGCTGATGTCTTCCTCTGGCGCATCGACCTTGACACTCGGGGACCTAAAAGTGGTAGTAGGAATGTTTTTACCACTGAAGGTGATGGTCTTGTCTTCCATTTGTATAGCATGTGAAGGTTGACCGTACTCATGTGGTGACGATGGCATGGTGGCTACATTAAGAGCCGTATGCATCTCATACTCACCGCACCCTTTGTCAATGATCTGGACTCTAGTGACTGAAGGATTAGTGGCAGAGGATGGAGTGGTGGTTACAGTAGATGATGGATTGGAGGATGATGGACTGGGAGGCCCCCATTTTGACCCCAGGACAATAATGTAAGTGGGGGAAAGATGCTTCTAAAGCTTGACAATACTCAAATGGTTGGGGGTCGGCATAGATGGTGACCTCCTGTTCATTAAATGGGAATTTGAGGCATTGATGGTATGTGGATGGAACAACTTGCATAGCATGGAGCCATGGGTGGCCAAGGAGGAGATTATACGGTAAGTCTAGATCAAGGACATGGCAGGTAGTATACTGGAGCACAGGTCCCACTTGGATAGGGAGACTGATAATTCCTTATGCATTTCTTTCTGCATTGTCATAAGCCTTGATTGTAATTATCTGGTTGCTTAGGTCCACTTGAGAATACCCTATCTGTTTTATGAATTTAAAAGTACATAGATTAAGGGCAGAGCCATTATCTACCAAGACCCTTTTTATTTTATGACGGGCAATTATGACTTCGATATGTAGGGGGCGGTTGTGATTGATGCCAATGTTGGGCATATCATTTTGGCTGAAATGGAGGTGGTGAGACAAAGCCAAGTGTCCCACCAAAGCTTGGAATCGTGTAGGGTCGATGTCGTTTGGGACATGGGTTTCCTGCAAGGCTTTATTGAGGATCTCTTGATGTACCGGGGAAGACTTAAGCAAATCCAGAATAGATATATGAGCAGGGGTCTTCCTTAGGTGATCAAGGATGTTATATTGAGAGTTTATAGGAGCGGGTTGGATGGGTGTGGAGGCTGCAGGGACGGTGATGCGGGCCCGTCACGTAGTCACAACACATTGAGGGTCTTTTGCTTTAACGTGTATCATGGATACTCGGGGTTCCACCTGCTCAATGTAATGAATAACACCTTCATAATTGAAGGGCACATTCTTATAGTTCACATTATTGGTGCTGTTATTTTGGGGATGACTAGTGGAGGTGCTAGGACCTTGGCTATGGTTTGGGAAGGCGTTTTGATAAATTTGCAGTTGAGCATTGGACGACGAAGGTTGACTGGGGTCAACCTTGATATCTCCTTGATCAATGAGATCTTGGAAATAATTTTTTAAACCCTGGCACTTATTCAAGGAATGTCCCTTGATTTTATGAAAGTCACAATACTCATTCTCTTTAAACCATGCCGGTTTGGGTTTGGACTCATTGAATGGTTTGGTGACAGGATATGTGATGGGGTAATTGATTTGTAACAATTTATTGAAAACAACACTCAAGGGTTCACCTAATTGGGCGTATTGATGTTTGGTGTTCCCCTGATTTCTTTGGTTTGACTATTGAGGGGGACGAGGTGCCCCCTGCGGTACTGATATGGAATTGGGTACAGACTGTTGTTGCCCTTGGGATGCATTAGCCACTTGGACATGTTTGGTGTCTATCACTCCGTCATTCACTGCATTTTTGTTTTTGTTCCAAAATCGTGATTTATCTCCGAATGACCATTCTTTGTCATGACTATGTATTTTAATGTGTCCTTTGGCGATAAGGGCACGTTCAAGGATAGGTCCCTTTTCCACTATCTCAGCGAAAGTGGTGACACAGTGTAGTCTAAAATTGTGGGCCATGTCGGGATGTGAATTTTCCACAAAAAGAGTGACCATGTCTTTTTATTTCAAAGGATTTTTCATTCGACTGGCTAATGCACGCCACTGTTGGAGGTAGCTGGTAAAGGTTTCTCCATCCCGTTGTTTCTCTTTCAAGAGATCTAAGGTGTCAGTATCTTTCCGCAAATTGAAGGAGAAGTAGGAGACAAACTGTTCTGATAAGTCTGCAAAAGTTTTTATAGACCCCTTTTCAAGAGTCATAAACCAATCTAGGGCATGGCTCGCTAGACTTCTTGGGAACAGACGTAAGAGATAGTTATCGTTATACATGACTTCTTGACACTGTGCATAAAACTCTTGCAAGTGGGCCTTAGGGTCTTTGTCTCCCTTGTACTTGTCAAATTTTGGAATCTCGAAGTGTTTAGGGAATGGGATCAATGAGATGGATGGATCGAACGGATATGGGCATATATCTTCAAATTTGAATGATTGTTTTGTGCCCCTGCTTGAAGGTCCTTAAGGGCAGCTTTGATTTCCAACAAGTCCGAGCTAGCTGGTGGTGGGTTGGGGGGATATGGATGATAGAAAGATGAGGGATCTTGTTGAAAGGGTGTCGGATTGTTAAAATGTGGGTTTGGATGATTGGATGATGACACGACTTGATGGTAAGGTAGGGGGTTTTGTTGATATGGGGGTTGTTGTTGTGGGGCATAATATGAATTTGTTTGGTGAAGGTGTGGGGTAGGTTGCTGAGGGACTTGGACGGGACGTTGCGTGTTGGCCTGTTGGTATTGAAGATATTGTTGTGATTGTTGGGAGGTTGCATAAAACGGTTGTTGGTGAAATTGTTGTTGATTATGGTGGTAGTAGTGTTGTGGAGGTTGTTGTTGCGGCATCGAGTGTTGTATGGACTGAGGTGGGATATTATGTTGTGGTTGGACCTTTGGACACAAAAGGGACGCAAGAAAGGGAGATATGGTTTGGGTAGGCGGTTGAGATGGATTGCCTTGTGATTGGTAGGATGGTTGTTGTGAAGAGGTCAAAGTATTGAGTATAGGTTGTTGCGGATGAGACGGCGGGGGTTGTGTGGGCACACTTTGTAAAGGAAGTTGTTGGGTTCCGCTTGGAATGTTCAGTTGGGGTGCGCCTTGTGGTGGTATTTGAGGCAGGATAGTAGATTGGGGAACCTGTTGAGGTGGTGTGTTGGTGGTCCCAGGAGGAGGAAGCGATGTAGCAAAGGAGGTACCCCCAATATTGACTGTAGGTGGGTTCAAAGGAGGGGGTGCGGTTAATGTTAATGGCGGAGGTTGTGGAATGTTTTGTGGCATGCCATAAGTGAAAGGATTATTGGGATCGGGCACCTGAGATCCACCTATAGCTGAGGTCGAAGCATGTGGGGGGTAATTAACCTGATAAAGGACGGCATTGCCAAATTCAGGTTGATGCCAACCCTCAATTGGAGGAACATTGGAAAAGTATGAACCTTCGGGTGCATTTTGGGACCCTTGGAGTACGTGAGATGGGGCACCCTTGTATTTGGACAAGTCAACATTGGAGGGAGGTTTAACACCCTTCTCAATCAAGTGGGCCAAGATTTCTTCCCCATGTTTTGCAAGCAAACGGTCGGTCATTTGCACATTGGCAGGATTGCTAAAATGTTCCTCAAGTGTGAGTTCAGGTTGATTAACCATGCTCTCTTCTCCATGTGGCGAGTTATTATGATTCTCAGTGTTGGAGTGCGATGAAGTACCATTGTGAGGGTCATGTAAGATGTTGGTACCCTTGTTGGGATCTGATGAGGTGTTGTTGGGATCTTGAGGATTGTTGGATTGGGCATTTTGAGCTTGAAGGTCGGCCATCTTCTTTGCTTGTGAACGGGTCTGAACGGGCATGCAAATGCTAGATGAGTAGGTTAATGCCTTTGTTGAATGATTTGATTGTGATGGAGTGTGGATTAGATCTAATTGGACTTCGATCAATTGGATTGGATTTAGATTGGATTAGATTGGGTTGGATTGGATTTGATTGGATTGGATTGGATTTGATTGGATTGGATTTGGATTGGATTTGATTGGATTGGATTGGATTTGATTGGATTGGATTTGGATTGGATTTGATTAAATTTGATTGGATTGGATTGGATTTGATTGGATTGGATTGGATTTGATTGGATTTGAATTGGATTGGATTGGGCTTGATTGAATTTGGATTGGATTGGATTTGATTGAATTGGATTGGATTTGGATTGGATTTGATTGAATTGGATTGGATTAGAAGGCGTGAGAGAGAGACCTCAAGCTTGATCATGTGAGATTACCTTTAGTAACCCTAGAGCTTTGATTGATTGATAGGATGATTACAACACCGAATCCACCTTAAGCTAGGAATGGATTGATTGGGCCAAGGATGATAACTTGCAACACCGAATTCACCTCAAGATGGAGGCAAATTGATTGGGGCCGAAGTTAAAGACCAATAATCAAGTTCAAGCGTTATAGTCAATTTAGATAACCACTTTGTAATGCAAGGTTAAGGCGGTTTGGCTATGGGTGGTGTTTAAGAGGTGTGAATAGTAAAGTTGTGATGTTTGTTAGGTGAGGGTATTGACTTGTGAATGGAAAATTAAAATGAAAAGGTAGATTAAAGGTGATTCGTGAAAATTTGGGGTGGTAGAATGGGGGTTTAAATGGATGAAATGGAGGTTTTGGGAGGCTTAAAATGATAAAATGGAGACTTAGGATAATGGGATAATAGTTGGGAACGATTAAGTGGTGATTTAGAGGCTAAGTGAATCCGAATGGGGTACTTTCAGGGTGTTGACAGCAAAATCAGGGGCATAGGCAGCGTTCTGCAGTGAATCAGGGGCGCTACCGCGTTTCTACAGTAAATCAGGGGCGCTACCGCCTTTCTACAGTAAATCAGGGGTGCTACCATGTTTTTGCAGTAAATCAGGGGTGCTACCGCGTTTCTGCGCAGGGCGCTACCGCATTTCTGCGGGGTCAAAGCTTGGTTTTTGATGGAAAAGGCTATGGCAAGGACACAAAATGATGAAACAAGTCAAAAGCATCAAAATTTGACAGAATTTCTACAAGAAAACACCTCAAGCAAGCACAATCCTATGACTAATATTACGGGTATGGCAAGGCAAAGTCTTAATCTAGGATGCACAAGGCTTCTGAAGTCCTCAATATACTCGATGCGTGAGGAGCTGGCAAGTGAACACCGGTCAGTCACAAAGCGTGAGTGGGAACCCGGCCAAGATCTTGAAGGCTCGGACCAACTCTTCATCTATCTAGGTATCACCCTAGCCTGACCCAGCATGATTGGCCTTGGCTGGATTGGGGTACAACTTTCGTTCTCCCCCCTTTATATACCCCGCCGGTACACGTGGTTGGAATCGTCCCTTGGGGTGATGAAATCCCCAAGCAGGTCCCACTAAAAGGAAGACACCAATTGTTTCCAACTACTCCCCAGGCTCACACGAAGTGCAAGGGGAAAGTGAAAACAAATCAATGCCCCCTTGGGTAACACAAAAGTAAACAACCACAACAAATAATGAGATTTAATCCCCCTAATTAGACTATGTTTGAGGGCAGCAAAGATAATTTTTGAAGAATGCGATTATGTAGATGACCTATGAGCAAATG
>VDFB02191691.1:17028-122188 GCA_007258455.2 Sequoia sempervirens
GGAAGAGAGATAGAGGGAGGGGGGTTAAGGGTAGAGGGTGGATAGTTTAAGAGTTTAAGGGTTAATGGTTTAGGGTTTCAGGTTAAGGGTAGAGGGAAGTATTGGTTTTTTTTACAATGTAACTAGGTTGGTCTTCTAATCTACCTATGGAATTGGAAATCCCAATCAAGGGTAGCTCGAAGGAACTGGACCAATTGACGAGGACTTTAAAAAAGCCTCCTACACTTTGGCCGACTCTGCAAGACCTGAGAGGATGATCCCTTAATGTGTTTACAACCTCTGCACCAATATTATAAATAACATTAACAATAACATATAATATCATTTAATAGCTCAACATAATAGGATAATATTGAATAAAATTGGATATTCATCAACATTATTAGCTATTTGGAGCACGAGATAACTACAACACAATCCCAAGATAAAATAGGTCATTGATTTGCAATTTTTAGCAAGCTCTAGGTAAAGATGAACAAATACTGAATCATACAACTTAGATCAGTACCATATATCCATTGTGGGAGTCATATTCATAAGCATTCAAGGGTTTATGATAGATTTAACACATAACATATATGATCCCTGATAACATTGCATTGCAATCTCATCAATATGTATTCTAACCCAATACTACTTATCAAATCCTTATACAGAACATATCCGCCTATAATCCTATTTAAGCATTTTAATTAATCCCTTGAATTAAAGCTAAAATAAGGATCATACACACTATAACAATGAGATGAATGAAACAACCCTTAGTTATCTTATTCAAAATTCGGATATGCATGTACATTGGAGAGACATGAGTTTGAATTTATCATTTCAACTCAAATGATAGTACTGTTATACAACATTAAATCCCCATGAATTCAAAACCTATTATAGAATGACTCAAAACCTAAGTTGCATTTTCTAAAACCACCAAACTTTACAATTTGCTTTGCAACTTCACCTAGACTCAACCAAAAATTATCTAACTTGCTAACTCATACTTCTGGCCTTGAAATCCTTCTTATAGAAAATGAAGGAGCAAACAAGCATCGGGCCAGAAAGTACACATTTCACTAGCCAATTGGAATACCTGGTGACATTCCAAAAATTGTTACAACAACAATCACCCTAGAGAATATTCCTGTTCATCATACCAGCTAAGAAAAGTTGATGTAGCAACAAAAGCCATAAGAATCCCACACCAAGACTGCCACCAAAGAAAAAAGGAAACCGTTGTAACTGCAATAGCTTATTTGCCAACCGTTAGCATCCCACTTCTTTTATTCTTCCCCAGTTAAATATTTAGTTACCCATTTTTGATATTCTTCATCAATTGGCTAGTCAAAATTAATTACCTCATTTACCTTAGCATTATAAGGTGTATATTTAACCACTACTTGATTTGCATCTATTTCAAAAGATTCAAAAAATGAGCTGGTGCTAATGATTTTATCCATACAGCTCACCAACAAATCATAATTTGAGTCATCACAAATTAATTTAATTTGGTCATTGATGACCTCATTTGCCTGATCTTGCCATTGCTGGAGTGACCTGATATTCCTCTACTCATCAATTATATCAGGTAACAATGTGTTACCCCAATCATCAAAATTCTTCACCAATTCCCTGATCCTCCTACTCAAGTCATCTGGTAAGGTCTGAAAACCTTGCAATGATTTTACTAACATATGAGTAGGCTTTAATGATTGGGGCCTATTATTTGTATCAAACCTTGCAGCTATAAACATTATACCCAAATCACTGGCCCTAGGATCCAATTTTGAATTAGTGGTATCACTACCTCCTAGTCCCTATCTATATTCTTTATTGCATCAAATAATAAAGAATATAAAGAATGTGTAGATGATAATCTATTATCAACCTTTTCATTTAAGTGCCTCAAGACAATAGTGACAATCTCCTTTTTCTTTGAAAGAGATCCCTCCTCACTTACCTTTAATGATGCCTATAATTCTTCAATTTTTTGCATGAGCTGCTTCTTTGTAGGATCGACAAAGCACTTTTTTTCTTCATCAATTTGTTCTAAAGGAGTGGTGAGGGAAGGATTCTGACTAGGAGACCCTGGTGTGGAAAAAAATGGAGAAGTGGGAGGCACTGACCCTGATGTGGAAGGTAATGAAATGATTCCTGGAGCACTTGATGTCTCCCCAATCTATTTATACCTTAACCTATCCACCTCAGTCTACAACTCAACATTCTTTTGTTGCATTTTGTTGTATTCCTCAATCAAAAGGTTATACTTCTCCATCAAGCTCTTCTTTTCAGCCTCTTCTCTTTCAACAGTCTTTTGGGCCAATTTGGCCACATTCACAATTAGATTAGTGGCCTCAGTGGTTGAGGTCTCTAAAGCTCTTTTTATTATTAACCCTCCTCTGAAATTTGGGTTAATATCTGTAACATTTGGCTTTCTCCATTATGGGGCCAATGCCCAAATTTCCAAAGTGTCATACTCTTCACTGAAGGAAGAGTCTTGCAGTGCTGCCTTAATCTCTTCTTTAGAGTCTTGCAAGGGATGCTTGGACTTTAGAATAGCATTAAATAATTTAAGCATCGACAATGTCCCATTCAAGAAGAATCAATACACCAGCCTGAGTCACTAGTTTTCTTCCATTCCTCAGATCAGTAATGTTCTTGAATATCTTCACATTAATTCAGCTTTCACTTCCAATTATCATTCATCTGAATTTCTTTGGTCAATTTTCTCATGGTGTGGCTCTCCTCTCTCAACAATGTTTATCATTGAAAGAATCCATTTTCATCCTCTAATACCAGATCAAATGCTCAGAAAGTTGAACATGAGGAAAAAAATTTTGTTGCCTCTTTGGAATGCATGTGTGTTCAATTCTTTTAATTCAGACTTCCTTATCAAACCTGTCCTCAACTACATGATATTCCTCAAATTTCATCATACCAATTCATGAGTTTTTATAAATGCATCATCATCAAGAAAATCCTTACATGCTTCCATTATTGCATCTTGTACACATTTTCCTTTCATATCCAAATTGGATAAAACCAATTCAGCTGACCTAGGAGGGGAAGGCATACAAATCTGCATATCTTGATCAGTAACAACAATCTCATCCATCACATCCTCTGGTGGTTGATTAGTCCTTTTCCTCTTAGGGCTTGGTTTGGATGGTGGTAATGAAGGAATATCTTCTGGTGATGATTCTAGATCAATAATCTTAATAGCCCCAGGTGTTTTGAGCTTTGGACCTGGCTGTGTAGAAAATTTCATTATTTGTTTACAACATTGTTGTCATCCTTTTTCCTCCTGTAAATGGGCCACCTTTCTGTAGGATGGTATGTTGGCCTTGTTTCCATTGGCCTGACACCTTGTTCCTACACCCTAACTCAATTCCAAGTTTATCTTCTTGGTCCTCAAGGTGCCCATAATTTCTTTGAAATTCCCTATTAAAAAATCAATTTTCTCATGATGTGGACTGAACTCCAACAATGGATCATACTTTGGATCCATTTTTTTCACAATATCTAATAGCTTATCATAAGCTATCCATTTCTCCTTGTTCAAATCATTTCAAATTTGTTTCTAATCAGGTCCTCAGGAAAGTTGAACTCATGCACAAACTTGCCACCCTTTATTCACTGTCTGAAAAGGGCCTTAGGATCATGTTGCCTCTTTGGACCACACCTTAAGTGGTAATCATCAAAGAATTTTCCAAAGTGTACCCATCCTCCCTTTGAGATACCACTGTATAATTTGGGAAAAAGGTTCCCTTACCCCTCCCAGTGAGGTTATCCTCATGGATACAACCTATTTGTCACAAAGAAATTGGGGGCTTCCTTGAAAATCGTATGCCCTGGTGCTGTGGGTATGGAATAATGTCACCCCAGTTATAGTAGACTTTTAATTCTGGCCTCCTCCCCTTCGGTATGAGGAAATCATGCAATTCCTCAGGGATCCTGGGTACATTCACCATTAGTCTGGCCCTCAATCTAGAAGTAAAGCAATTAATAAATTTCACATAACTGGTGCTTTCTTTATTACATGATAAGTCTATAGTCCATATATGTACAGACAATCTTTTTCCATCAACAAATTGCCTTAATTCCATCTTCTCAAAAAAGAAGTCAACATTCTTGCACAAGAACATATGCATCAACATAGAATACCAAAGGAATTGAGTGCATGTATCATTTCGTTGCAACTTTGACAGCCCTTCATGTATCCTTTCAGCCAAGAAGGAGGCAAAATCATATGTCACAAAGAAATTCGGGTGTTGTATTTGCACCCCCATGAACATGTAGGCAATGGGCATCATCGTGCTAGGATTGAAACCTAAAATCTGGCACAATGAATAAAAAGTGGCCAAAAAATGATTTTCATAATCTGAATGGTTCTTGGTCACTAGGGCTAATATGAAATCTTGAACCCCCTGCCCTAGCCAAATGAGGTGGAAGCAACTTAGCTCTGAAAAGAGACTTTAATTTTCCATATTCTTGCTTCATTTCCTCAAGATTGATAGGAACCAAGTATACAAGCTCACTCAAATCAAAAACATTTCAGACCTCTTCTCTGTTAATGCTCAACAAAACCCTTCCATCATTGTCCCTAATTACCCGTGTAACAAGGTCATATTTCACAGCCACGACCCTAAGAAAATCTATATCAGGGAACACATTTGGCACAACCAACTTCCCCATATCATACATCCAGCTGTTTGAGAAGAGGTGAGGAAAATTACTCTATCCATACCACAGTCTAAACATCTCCAAACCTGTAAGAGGAACCCTAACATTGGCTATATTTGAAGAATTATATACCAATCACTCCCCTAGGATTTTTCCTCGCATCAGAACCAAACCCTTCTTCCTATCATTTTTTGACAATAGCAATTGATCAAAGAAATCATCATATAGGTTCCTACTCAAATAATCAATTTGTCCAAAGTGTTGCTTTAGAGGTGCCATCTTGGATAAACTAAGGCTTACTTACTATTTCACACTTCAAATAATTAGGACTAACCAGAAAATGAAATTATAGAATAAAACCCTGCTATTCCCCACAATTCAATCAACCTACAACCCTAAATTTTTTTATCAAAAATCCCAATAACAAGCATTCAGTAAACAATTTTTCAAATTCAAGTGCAGAATAACCAAGCGACACATAAATTAACTCACAACTTTTGTGTTTGTAGAATTCCCAATTCTTCACTGTAGAAACTCACAACTTCGCTTTTGGCTCTGAGACTGCTTTGCAAAATACTTGAATGCTTTGTGATACAATAAAAGCAAGAGAATTATTTTTATTTCAATCAAATCATGCCATCAAGTGTCTCATCGGCCATTAAATCTTACTCGCACACTACATGAACGACTCTAATCGTATTTGATGTTGATTTAAATATTAGTCATCGATCTATCAGTTTGGTCAAATCATTGAACGAATTCCTTCAAAACAAGTTGACACAATCGCCAAGATGGCAATAAGGGGCCCACCATATGATACATTTCCAAGGAAATCCACATGGTGGTCACCCACGATATCACAATCAGTAAAGACCTCACAACTTCTGATCACGCGATAGCAGGCAACCATAGATCCTGATCATCGGTGATCCTATTCCTTCAAAACAGTCACCGAATTTATCATTAACCATCTAGCAGCTTTCCCCCTGAGATTATAACATCTCCATAGATTTGAAACATGTGCATCTAAAGAACACTTTAGTAACCCGCTACATAACATATTAAAGCCGGATTAATTTACCAAGGTATTTCCCTTATTCCTTCGGCTTTACTAGATAAGACACTTGGCGGTCGCCTGTAATATCGTGATCAATAAAGACCTTGTGATTTCTGATCACATGATGGAGGGCAACCATTGAGATCAAACGATGATTCATCAACGGTCATGCAAACTCATCCCCTTCGGCTTCATCAGATGGGACACATGGCACCTGCCCGTGATATTGCGATCAGCCAAAGCAGTGTGGTGGGGTAATCGCAGGATGGCAGGGAATGGCTGAGATCAAACAATAGTCGATCAATGGTCACACAAATTACCCTCTACAAAATAAAACATTTATTAAAAGAACGAGGGGGACATCACTAGGTGGATGATAAATGATCGACATAAGTTGTTTTAAAATGATGAAACACAAGGCCGACCAAGACTTAGGGAAAAATAAAATCCCATGAAGGAAATAAAATATTAAGACCAAAGGGACCCAACCTTAAACAAACGATGGGACATAAGATGTTTTAGAGGCCCTCCAAAAGTAATAACGAAATAGATCCCACCCAAGGTGTAAGACAAACACTAGGATTTTACATGAAGACAAAGCTAGAACCCCAACCTTAGGATTTTCCCAAACACCATGAAAGACAAGAGACATAAGGCATGATAGGAAAGGAAAACAAGGAACAAAATTTGAAGCTCCATCAGGAAGAGAGATAGAGGGAGTGAGTGAGTGAGAGAGAGACCTGAGAGAGGGAGAATTGTGGGAAATTGCAAAGTTTGTTCAATAATTTCATATTTTGTTTAGCTTTAGTCTATCTAAGGTTTGAGATAGCAAGGAAACCCTTGTTTACTCAAGATGGCACTGACAAAGCAGCATGCTGGCCAGATTGATTATTTAAGTAGAAACCTATATGATGACTTCCTGGATCAATTTCCCTTGTCAAAAAATGATAGGAAGAAGGGATTGGTTTTGATGCGAGGAAACACCCTAGGGGAGGGATTAGTGTATAATTTTTCCAACATAGCCTGATGGAACACTAGATATTTGCTCATGCTTGGGAAACCTTTCACCAAAAGATTCCATGAATGCACCTTACCCAAAGTATGCTTTAGGACCTCCATGCATACAAACACAAGGATTGTCATTTATCATCTTGCAGCAGTGGTACCTAAGATGATGGTACTACCCCTCCCTTGGAAATTTCTCTCTTCTTACAATTGGATACATTAGTCCTCCTTTTGATTTTGTCAAAAAGTTATGAAATGATTTCTAAGCAATGCCTTATTGGGTCAATGAGATCACCAAAAGTCTAGGACTTGTCAAATGAAGGTATATTATTGACACCTATCCCTTTTCTATTCACTTGTTAGGACTTAGTAATGACTATCCAAATAGAAAATGAGATAGTGGCAACAACTATTTATATTATGTATCTCACTACAATCCATTTCATGGCTATAGTCATGTTGTCACCCAGTGTAGATTTATTTTTTTAAATTCATAGATAACATGAAGACAAACCTGTAGCCTTTAATGGTACTGCTCTTATTCATGACTATGCTCTGTTCCCTTGAAGCACCATGATTTATGATGGTTTTTATGCTGAATATCTTCATTAAAACACCCCTGTGCAAGTATATGCCTTCACTATTATAGCCTATTGTTGGAATGGATGATCAATGGTATGAAAAGGTAAAAATAGAACTATGCTTTGCTTCCTTCAACTACTTGTTGATTGTTGATTGTTGTTCATATGCACTTATGCCATTGTAATGCTTGATGTCCTAGATGAACTTGCATGGTTGTCTTGTAGCATAACCTTATAGTTGTTCATATACACTTGTACTATGGCCTTGGCTTCTAAAATGAGACCTCTCCTGAATCATAACTGCTTAATTGTCATTTGTGAATTTTTGTTTCTTGTATGCAATCATGATCCATGTTGGATCAATCATGATGACCAAAAACCCTACATGAAAGGTTATGAGCATAATAATTGTATCTCGATCACATGATATGAGGGTTCCATTGCTATCATAAACCTCTTGTAATGACATGTTTTCAATAGGCATATTATCTGTGTCAACTAGAGTTGATGTTTCTTGAATGTCTTTTCCTTTTATTCATTTCCTTAAAACATCATGCATTGAATGTTATCTGGCAACTTGTTCACCTATTGTTTGATTGTGAAGGCCTTGAATAGAGCCTTGTGCAACTTTAGATTTTGTTTTTGTTGTTGTCCTTCATGAGACCATTGCAGCATGCATTGTTGTCCTTCATGATTTGTAATTTGCAGTAAGCTCTAGGTAAAGGAAAAAAAATACTGAACCATACGAATAAGTACAACTTAGATCAGTGCCATATATCCATTGAAGGAGTCAAATTTATAAGCATCTAAGGGTTTATGACAAATTTAACACATAACATATAAGATCCTTGATAACATTGCTTTACAATCTCATCAATATGTATTCTAACCCAATACTACTTATCAAATCCTTATACAAAACATATCCACCTACAATCCCATTCAAGAATTTTAATTAATTCCTTGAATTAAAGCTAAAACAAGAATCATACACACCACAACAGTGAGATGAATGAAACAACCCTTGATCATTTTATTCAAAATTAAGATATGCTTGTACAATGGAGAGACATGAGTTCGAATTAATCATATCAATTCAAATGCCAGAACTATCATAAAACATCAAATCCCCATGAATTCAAAACCTACTACAGAATGACTCAAAACCTAAATTGCATTTTCCCTAAAACCATCAGACTTTACAATTTGCTCTCCAACTTCATCTAGACTCGACCAAAAATATCTAACTTGCTAGCCCGTACTTCTAGCCTTGAAATCTTTCTTATAGAAAAAGGAGCAAAAAAGCATCAGGCTAGAAAGCACACGTGTCACCAACCAATTGGACCGCCTTGTGATATTCCAAAAATTTGTTACAACAAAAATCTCCCCATAGAATCTTCTTGTTCATCATGCTTGCAAAGAATGGTTGATGCAACAACAAAAAACTTCAAGAATTCTACGCCTAGATTGTCACCAAAAAACAAAACTAGAATCTGTTGTAACTGTAATAGTTGATTTGTCAACCGTTAGCAGCCTACTCCTTTTCACTCTTCCTCAGTTAAATATACATTTACCCATTTTTGGTACTCTTCATCAGTTGGCCAATCAAAATTGATCACCTCATTCACCTTGACACTATAAGGTTTGTACTTAATTGCCACTTGATTCGCTTCTCTTTCAAAAGACTCCAAGAATGTGTTGGTGCTAATGATTTTGTCCATACAACTCACCAACAAATCAAAATCTGAGTTACCCTATTTTTGAGGGTTTTGTAGTCCAACCATGATATAAAGGGGCTCTTATAGTTTTTGTGATTACTGTAGCTTGTGTAAGAGGCCCCATGGATACTGTTGTAATTGTAGGATGCATAAATAGGGTGTAGAATGAGAAATAAAGAAGGTATAGCTGTTGTCCTCAATAGTTTTGTGAAGAAAAGCATGTGAAATGAGAGGTTGAAGCCTAGGTTTCAACAAAATGTGTATGGGAGATATGATTTTATGAATTTTTATCCATGTGCAGACCTAATGGGTTGTTTCTAAACACTGAATATAAATGATATACATACACACACACACATATATATATGTATGTATGTATGTATGTATGTAGATGTATTTTTAAATGTAAATGTAAATGCAATTACTGGATGCTCTCCTAGAACAATAAATGCAACATATCATTAAAGAAATCTATATCTATGTATATAAATGTGTATTTCTAAATGCAAGTGTAAATGCAAAGAGAATATGGTTTTGTAGTGTTATAGATACAACATATCCATAAATTAATGTAATTGAAATTCTAAAGTCTTCAACACATATAATATGAAATCGATCAAACTATTAAACTACATGAGAAATAAATGAAAACAATAAATGCATATGTATGTGTATTTGTAAATGTAAGTGTAAAATAAATAAGAATAATGAAAATTATAAAAGAATACAAGGAAAGGTCTCCTGCCTTCTTGGTAGTGATAATCTCCTCCACACACAACCCTTAAAAATTATGAATAGAGGAATATAATCTTTGAATAACTCAAATTTGATTATCTCCTACCTGATGCAATTAGTCATTTTATCCTTACAAACATTTATAGTGATTACTAGAGGCACATAGACCAATTCTTCATAATAGAAGAATTTGATCATACTTTTCCAATGATGGCATGATGAGAAAACCTTAGGTTAAATGAATAATTCCTAGCTAAGTTCTTTAAATCATGTCCAATCATATAAGAGAAGACTGCTAATATGTGTACCTGGATACCATGGAGAAAGGCTCTTTGGGCCCTTTCATCAATCATCCTACCTTAAAACATACCAAAAGTATCCTAGCAATTAGACATAGGAAGATTTAAGATGACTTAAAAAAAATTTATTGCCAAAGCATAAACTTATTATGACTTAACCAGGCCTAGTACACACTCCCTCCCCATTAACTACTTAGACATATGGAAATTAAATTTTAATTTTCTGCTATTTTTAGTCATGTAGGTGTCCAATAAACCACTTGGTGGTGTTTTCCTTCAAGTTTATTTACTTGAATGAAGAGAAAAAGTCCTTTGATTACAATTAGAGAATACATTTGAGGCCTTGGTTGTGTAACTGGTGGACCATAGTCACATTTAACACTTGTTACAAAGTTTGGGAGTTAAAACTCTAAGTAGATTTGATTTGTGATGGACACATTTGAACGGTAGTAACAATAACTTGCAATCTATCAAGACTTGATTACCTTATAACCTGTGAAATTCTATCGATGAAATGATAGATTAATCATAATGTCACTTTAGGATCACATCACCATGAAAGAAATTCATCCAACATCCTTATGAGTGCAGGTACCACCAAATAGGTATTTGTCAGATTTGTCTTCCTCGAGCGAGGGAAATTCAGGAAGAGAAAAGGAAAGTGAGACATGTAGTATGTCTAAAAGAGGGAGATCAACTAGAGGTCAAAAGATTAGAAGAAAATTTTGTAAACGCATGGAATTTTTTCTTACTGAAGGGGGGTCATGTTCTTATGATGATGAGAGCATAGGTGACGTCAAGGTTCCCTTGAGGTAAAAAATCTATGGAAACAACGGGTACCCAAGAAACTTCCTCCAATAAACATTGATTTTTGTGTCAACAAGAGAATATATCGCATAACACCATCGTCATTACATGGTTTGGGCCTATTTTGCATGGACGACATAAAGGTCTATTACGAAAAAGTTACTGAATTGATGGAGTATGTCAGACCCCATTATAGTTACAAAAATTGGATGCAACTGGTTCGATATACATGAAGTATGCGTAGGTATGCACTGTCAGCAAATTATATATAGCTAAAAGATAAAGATCAAAATAAAGGAGTGGCTATGTACATTGATGGAAGGCCAAAAACATCATGGACTATTGTAGGGTTTATAAATAGTACATGACTTGGGTCAATAAATAAGCAACCCAATTGCATATTCGAGGCGCGTGAGGGAAACTGTGTATTTGTATGTGCGATAAAATCAATAACTGCAGGGGAAGAGTTGCTAATCGATTACAATTTGAATCACTTAGTTACAAACATAGTTACTATGGGGCTGGTACATACTATGTACCATTTTATCGAACCTCCAATTAATGACTCCAATATACCATTTTATTCTTATGTTTTTTCGTAAGTCTATTGGTTTCATTTCGGTAATATTTTTTATATTTAATCTTTGTCACAACGGGACATTGATTGTATGGAGAAGGCTCTGGCCTAGAGCACAGATCATGATTTATCTTCAGGCACTTCTACTCGACAGTTTTACCTCATTGTAATTGTATAAATTATATATGAGCAAATTTTTTTATTATGTTGTTGTTTTGATAAGTTTATTGGGTTAATTTTGATAATGTTTTTAATATTCTTGTTGCAGTCGACTGATCGGGGAAAGGAACCAGCAGTAGACAAGAGCATCCATAGGGAGGTGCAGTCAATATTATGTGATGATGACATCACTTATTCAAAAAACCATCTCGATATGATAAGGAAGACCCAAAAAAAATGCAATGAAGAAATCCTTAAGTTGTTATTCATAGTGCCTCAAACAGATGAGATAAGAGAGAGGGTTAAAATATTGACCGAGAGATCACAAAACTTGCAAGTAAGCTATCATGAGGTCTTTAATTATAACATAAGTTCATTCATGGTTTTATATTTTGTACTCTTTTATGTCATGAACTAAAATATGTGTTGTTTTATAGAATTTTTTGCCCGATGATGCTTCCGCCATGATCGGTACTGCAAGTGCTTCCCAAGGAGTAGGGGTTGCACAAGTGTCCATCCTAATCTTCCTGTGCATACATCACATCATCTAACCCCATCATCTCATGCCTATATTGTTGTCTGAAATGTCGGCAACACATATAATGCAGGCATCTGTTAGTGCACCCTTTGGCAGGGAACACATGCCAGAACATGCGTCAAGACATGTACCTAGGGATGCAAAGGCCACTAGTACTGGTGATATTTTAGCAACATTTCCTGGATCTTCCCGTATTACTAGTACGGGAACATTGCCGGTCACATTTGTGGTGACCGAGGATTTCGTTCCCATAAAGATAAAGAAGGTCCCAAGTACTTTAAAATGTTTTAATTATTATTATATATAATCCAATTGAAATTTACTTATTGATCACTCTTTTTAGACTATTGATCCCATGATCATTTTGTAGGAAATGATGTTTTTTATAAACATCTAAGTGATATTACATTGGAGCTCTTTGGGCCTACCATACGTACACGGTGGAATTCCCAAAATCAAGATTTAAAAGATGAGCTCATTAACCGTTTAGTTGTGCTCTTCGGTGATAAAACATTCAACCGAACCAAAGTCCTTAAGAAAGTTGGTACCTATCTAAAGTATGTGAGGGACCAATATAGGTCACATTTAGAGAAGAACAAAAAGTACGAGCGTCCCCCCATGATTTCATAGAGGGAGTGGAAGGACCTGGTGTTGGATGGAAAGAAGAAGGCTGAAAAGAAAAAAAGGAAAGACACCACCGGACCAAGGAAGGTATGTGATACTATCAACAATGTAATTATATATTGATTACTCTTTCTTTTTACATAATCTAACATATATCAAACTTTTCATAGACTGCCCGACACATTGAAGGCAACAAAGGAGAGACTAGAAAAACATGGGCAACACAAACTTGGCTTTGGTGGTTATATGAAATTAGCCACACAAATTGTAAGTATCAATAAATAAAATATTGTATCCAAAAAATAAATTGAAAACAATGTTGGTTTTATCACACCATAGAAGAAAAAATTCATGATCTTATGCAAAAATTTAGGGCTCTGAATTCAACAGAGTTCCCACAGAAGATGACCTGAAGATTGCCTTCCAACAAGGCTATGGAGTCGTGGTTGAATGCCTAAGAGTCTTGACTGGGCAAACACAATCTTCCACTACATCCGATACACAGGTAAATAAATTCAATAAAGTTTATTTAAAATTGAATACTTGTGCAATCTATTCAATATTAATTTCCACCATAAAGTAACTACATGCCTATTTGTTTTAAACATTCAAGCAATGATAATACTGCACATGACATTGGAATGCAGCTTGGTGAGGGTGGAGCACAACCTGTAGATGAAGGTCATGGTGTGCATCCCGGTACTTTAGAGCATGTAGAGCGTGATCAACATGTTGAGCATGATCAGGCTAGAGAAGATCAAGAACATGATGTGGCCCCATTAGGTAAAGAGGACCACTTTAAAGTTCTTTTAAACATATTTAATTACAATTGGTGTATTAATTATTGTAACATTTCATGTTTCAACTTTAGTGCATGTAGAGCGTGATCAACGTGTTGAGCATGATTAGGCTAGAGAAGATCAGGAACATGATGTGGCCCCATAAGGTAAAGAGGACCACTCTCATGTTCTCTTAAACATATTTAATTTCAATTGGTGTATTAATTAATGTAACCTTTTGTGTTTCAACTGCAGATCAGGATTTATAGGGTGTTCAACATGTTGAGCATGAGTCTATAACAGAAGTTCAAGAACATGATGTGGACCCGTCGGGTAAAGAGAACCACTCTAATGTTTTTTTAATTAATGAAATACTTGTAACAATAATAATAAAACATATTAGTTTAACATTTCTTTTTTATTGCAGAAGACCCCCTTGTAGTGACATCCACGTCATGAGCAGACGACTAGACATACATTAAGATCACGAGTAGAGGGAAAAACAACTAAAGGGGGGACAAATGATTTAGAAAATGATACTCCACTTCAGATTTTTTTAGCTTTAAAAAATAAACAAAAAAAAGTGATTGTAATCATATCATGACAACCATATTTTTGATAATATGTAAAAATTGAAAGAATGAATATTATATGTTAATGAATGAATGTGAATATGTTAATTAATGAATGTTATATGTTAATGAATGAATGTTATATGTTATTAATGGATGAATGAATGTTTAATGTTATATGATTGGGTATGGGGAATTGAGAGTGATGTGGGGGGGGGGGAGCTTCCACCGTCATGTGGTTGGCCCTGTTAAGTAGAGAATATTAAACTATTCTAAAAAAAAGAGAGGCTCAATAAGATAATTCACTTTTCAATATAAGAAATGCATCGTTTCAAGCATCAAACCAATATGCAAAGATGAAAGAAAGTGCTAACTCTTCACTATGGTGGCAGAAAAATGATTCTTTATACCCTGAATCCATGCTCTACATCATAATTTAAAGTTGTTTCCATTCCAATGTTCTGAGTTTAGTTTGTTTGTATGGATTTGTATGAATACCACATTGTGTTGTGTGTGGATTTGGTTTCAAAGCTCTGTTTCTTCTATTTTTAGTGGTGACATAACTTTAAAATTTGACTTTTGTGCATGACAGGTTAGTGGAAAAACTGACAGCTCTGAAGGGTCTGAGGCTCGATTGAGATAGATACACAAATATTTGGATCTTTTTGTTGATGGGAGGCTTCCACTTAACCATAAAATTTTGTACCATCTACAGGTATGCAAAATTTTCTCTACTTACATTCATTCTTGATCATAAATGTTGTAAATGATATTAATGCTTCAAACTTAAGATTCGTTTCATTGTTCTAACGATCAAAATGTTATACTTTGCTATACATTCAAGCATTCTATTGCCCCCTACCCTTTTCTCTCTCCCCCTCCTTTTAAGAATTTTCTTTGTCATAAAAGATTCACATTTCTGTCTCATTTACACAAATTTATCTGAAGCGCTAGGAGTGAATAAAGATATGTAAAAGATGATGGATTATGTCTAAACAACAACTTTCCATCTTATAGCTAATTAAATCCTTAATATTTGAATAGTTTAGAGCTTGAATAATGCTTGTATATGCATGTGTAGCAATAAGGAGCCTATGTGAAGATTAAAATTTAAAACATCACTTTGGTATTTTTCCTTAGGTAGTGAAATGATATTTTGAGTAATACAAACCTACACACACATTGATATTTTTCGGCATTGCATTGAGGAATTTTTTTCTCTTATACTTACCCTCGACTCAACATGGAGGTATATAATATTGGTTTCTGGGTTTATTCTGTAAGTAGTTAATTTCATAGAGGAAGACTAAAATCTTCTTAATGTCCTGTGTCAGGTGTGAAAGCATATGAATCACTTGTTGAAGGCACCATTTTGTATTCATCCAAAAATTGGTTTGTTCTTTTTTTATGTTTCTTGCATGTGTTTTTTTTAGGCTCTAGAGATGTAGCTCGACTCTTTCCTTTGCACTTTTCATTTATTTTGATGATTACAGTAGATTGTGCTGATAATTTTTCATGTAGATCTGTTTGTAACCTTATTTTGTACCAATCAATTTGCAAACCAGTCACATATTAAGGACCATTTCACTAAATTGTAGTCATCCATTACTTCATATGTTGTAGGTTGTGTCTGTGTGCCAATAAATCCTGATGATTGTGAGAACTTTAATCCTACAAGTGTACCCAATCTTTCTCAAGTAAAAGTCTTACCTTATTTTATAGTACTTTAAATGGTTAATTGAAGGTGCTTCTTTAGATCTGAGATAGTTGAACCCTAGATTAAAATATGGTATTAGATGGGCAGTATAATGATAAAACTGAGGTCCATTGAACACAAATTATGAACATAATTTACTGGACTATGAATAGTGTTACAATTATAATTATTTCTCCTTTACCTACCTCTGCATTAATGAAAAAAATAGCAAATATTGGAAGTTCATTACATGTTTCATGTATGTGTTAGTATTTTAATTTTTTTTAAGTTGTTCAAGAGCTTGATTAGGTCAAGAATATGTTCTACAAGCTCTATTCTTTTGACACTGCTCAACATTTTCCCTACACATTTTCTCTTCAATCCATACGTTTCTTAACTCCTTCCCTTGTTAGCCCTTGGTTGTTCTCAAGTGTAATGCTTTTTCTATGCATCTTGCAGTCTGTATGTATGATTAGTCATCTCTTATGAAGCATGGATAACCTTTCATGGAATTGTTGTTGTAATTAGACAATTACCATTGTGAGAATAATCATTTAATTTGTATGGAAGTAAGTCTTTTTCATATTATTTGACTTGGTATTGTAAACTTGTCTTTGCAGGATTCTCTTGGGGGGAACAACAGAACTGTGATGATAGGTAGAGTTGTAAAACACCATAAATCATTTGGCATTATCAATATATTGCTTATAGAATACTCCGTGCAAGTAAAATGGAATGTGCAATGACAATTGGTCTAGAATTTAAATATAATATAAGTACATTATACACAAGAAGATGGTATCTATTCTATGATTTAAAGAACCCCAAAATAAGAAAATTAATAGGTTCCATTTGTTTACTTTCTCTTAGACACTTGTTTAATTGGCAAGACCCTCAGAATGTCTTGATGATAACCAATAGTGTTCAAAACTCCTGAAGAGGTCAGATCAGTGTGACATTGGATTTGTCTTATTGACGAAAGTCATCGGCAAGACATGGACTATCAGAGTGAGTTTTCTATCCTGTGTTGATGATTTATCTCTCACCGATGGGTTGGCTTTGGTGGTCATCGCCAAGAGTCTCTGTGATGGTACATTTCAACAATTTTTTTTTTAAATTGCATTGTTTCATCGCAATTTTGATGAAAACCACCGATGAATCACTGAAAAGGTCTGATGAAGTTGCTATAGCTACGAAAAAGGCTTCATCATAACTCCTTTCCCATTTTGTTGCAATTTTGACGAAGGCCACCGATGAATCACAAAAAAGGTCCGATGAAGTTACTTAGCTGCAATGATGGCTTCGTCGTAACTCCTTTCCCATTTTGTCGCAATTTCGACGAAGGCCACCGACGAATCACAAAAAAGGTTCGACGAAGTTGCTTAGCTGCAATGAAGGCTTCATCATCACTCCTTTCCCATTTTGTCGAAATGGCGATGAACTTCTGGTGTTGTTTCGATGCTTTGGAAGAGCCATTGCAATTGCATTTTGGTTGTAATTTGTCGATGGATACACAAAGTTTTCATTGATATTCCGACGAACATCTGAGTCATTTTATGATACTGACGACCGACGAATTTGTGCCGTTATTTCAATGTTTAATTTGTTGTTGGAATTTTGAAGAAAAAATAGCGACAATTTTTTTCATCAATTCGTCGATTTCTGACAAATGTTTGTCGAACAACCGATGAATGTTCGTCAGAAAATGGAGTCAAATTCAATAGTGATTGGAAAAGATAGGATATGAGGGAAAAGGTCCTATTGGTAAAAGGAAAGAAGGAATCATAGAACTGATACAGCCTATCACAATGCAAACCAAGGATAAAACAGGATTGGGGTATATAGAGAAGAATAAAGAGAAGAAACTAGGCAACAAGTTGTTGAAAGAATCCTACAAATACAAGCTAGTGATGACCACGAAATTGATTCAAATGAATACGAGTGGGGTTCTCTATCTGAAGAGTCTTGTCATGATAAGGAAATTTATGTGGTACAAAAGTATACACCCATATGTGAGGAAGGTCAAAGTTCAAGTTATAGACCACTCGAAATAGGATCACAACATATTGATGATTCCAGCGAAGACAATAAAACTCAGAGCAAAATAGATAATTCAGAGGAGAGTTACCTTATAAAAATTCATTTTTCTATTGGAAAATATGAAGACATTACCATCAGGAGCCTTACTACCTTTGACTTTAGCCAATCCAACGACTCCTTTCCCCTCGTACATCCTGAACTCATTGATTGGGATCATACTGAATCGTCAAACATCCCCATATTTTCAAATGATGAGGCCATTGTCAATTTCCTCTGCTCTACCAATCTCGAAACAGATTCCACCATTGAACATCATAACGAAGCTTCCAACCAAGAGAGTTTCAAATTTTCTAGCTGCAAAATGAATAATACAAGAAATAGATCTTATGTTGAAAACCATTCAATGGTAGTATCAAATCAAGAAAAAGTAAAAATAAAGGGCATATCCAATGGAGAAAACATCTTTGAGGCACTGAAGGATGGAAGATTTGAAACTTCTCAAGCACTTTCAGGAACAATCTAAAGTATTGGTTGAACCCACTCAATCTATCAATATTGGCAATGAAGAAATAGTAAAGATTTTCCATCTAGCAAAATCCTTGACAGATCAAGAAAAAATGAACTTCATCAAATTCTTCATAGAAAGACAAGTCAATTTTTCCTAGTCATATGCTGACATGCTAGGGATTGATCCAGAACTCATCATGCATTACTTATCACTGCCAGTAGGGGTAAAACCGGTCAAGCAAAAGATAAGGAAAATGCATCCGCATATTGCCATATTGGTGAAAGCAGAGCTAAAGAAGTTATTGGATGCAGGATTCATTAGACCGATTGACTATGTCAAATGGATATCAAACATTGCGCCTATTTCAAAACCAGACAAAAGCATTAGAATCTACACAGATTTTAGAGATCTCAAAAAACCTTATCCAAAAGATGATTTTACCCTACCCAATATCGACATCATTGTTAACCTAACAACAAGGCATGGAATGTTGTCACTCATGGATGGTTTTTATGGCTATAATCAAATCAAAATTGCACCTAAGGATCAAGATAAGACAACTTTCACATGTTCGTGGGGAACCTTTTGTTGGAACATCATGCTATTTAGGTTGAAGAATGCAGGAGCAACTTATTAGTGCGCTATGATGACAATCTTTCATGATATGATGCATACCTTCATGGAAGACTATGTGGATGATCTGTTAGCCAAATCATACACCAAATAAGGAAACCTAGAGATCTTAGATAAAATCTTTACCAGGTTGGAAAATTTGAATGTACGATTGAACCCAAAGAAATGTGTGTTTGGGGTGACTTCATCCAAACTCTTGGGATATATAGTTTCAGAAAATGGCATTGAGGTAGATCCTGCAAAGGTAAAATCCATCATGGATATTCCACCACCTAATAATATTAGTCAACTATGATCTCTGTGAAGGAGATTCCAATCAATCGAAAGATTTATCTCACCACGGGTAAACAAGACCCATCCTTTCACTCACTTGCTACATCAGAATGTATCTTTCTGATGGGATGAGAAATGCGAAGGAGCCTTCAACCAATTAAAAAAATATCTAATGAGTCCACCTATCTTAGTACCACTAGAAAAAGGGAAGCCACTTTTATTATACATAGCAACAACTGAGATATCATTAGGAGCCTTGTTAGCACAGGAGTGTTCAACAAGAAAAGAAAGGGAAATCTATTATATCAACAAAACCTTAAATGGATATGAGATCAATTACACATTTATTGAAAAGGATTATCTGGCAGTAGTGTTTGCTACCCAACAATTATGACACTACATGCTCACCCATACCATCAAATTGATAGCCAAGATAGATCCACTAAAATACCTTCTTAACAAAGCTAATCTAACTGGAAGACTAGCTAAGTGGGTCATGATGCTGAGTGAATTTGAAATCCAATATGTTGATAGGAAGGAAATCAAAGAACAATCAATCACAGGTTAGTTAGCGGAAGCACCATTGCAAGACAATCATCCAATGAACATTGAGTTTCCAGATGTTGATGTCCTAACAATATCCGCACAACAATGGGTCTTGTACTTTGATGACTCTTATACACAACATGGATTAGGTGTCAAAATCTTGTTTACCTCCCCACAAGGACATACCATTCCCAAGTCCTACAGATTGATGTTCCCTTGCATCAACAACACAACCAAATATGAAGCCTCGATCATTGGAATCAAAGTAGCAGTTGAGTGGAAGATTATAGAGTTGCATGTCTATGGGGATTCACAACTAGTCATTAATCAGGTAAATGATGATTATCAAACAAAGGACGATAAGATAATGCCTTATAAAAGAATGGTTGATGACTTCAAAAAGTACTTTGTGGAAATAAGATTTGAACAAATTCCTAGAAGTGACAACAAAGCCGCTGATGCCATGGCGACCATTGCTTCTCTCTTGCAGATTCCAAAGAAATGAGCTTGTTACAAGTTCATGGCTGAACAACTATTCAACCCATCCTATGACAACCCCAAATCCCAAGTTATCTACCATTTAACTGAGGCTGACACTTCCCTCTACAGGAAATTATGTACATACCTGAAAGACAATACTCTCCCTCTCGACTTTTCCCGCAATAAAAAAAACTTCATTCGTCAAGCCACCTGATATACACTTATCGTAGATGTCCTTTATCAATGAGCTCTTGACATAACTATCCTCTGATGTCTGGAATGTAACGAGTCTGAAACGGTTTTACAAGAAGTTTATGAAGGTGTTTATGGAACTCATTCAAGTGGTTTAACCTTAGCCAAGAAACTCCTCCGTTTGGGATATTACTGGCCGACCATGGAAAGGGATTATTTTCAGTTCATCAACAAATACCAAAAGTGTCAGATTATTGGAAATCTCATCCATGCACCAATGTAGGAACTTGAACCTTTTCCATCAACATGGCCCTTCTACCAATGGGGATTGAACCTCATGGGGAAAGTTCATCCATCTTCAACAAATGGACACAAGTTCATTATCACAACTACAGAGTATTTCACAAAGTGGATCAAATTTGTCCCTCTAACCACCATCACAGGAAAAAAAATATCATCCTTCATCCTGAACTACATTATTTGTCAGTATGGCATCCCTCAATCCATTATCACTGACAACAATAGACCTTTTAAAAATCAGTATGTTGATGAACTTTTTGAGAAGTTTAACATCCAACATCGGCTTTCTACACCATATTAACCTCAAGGAAATGGCCAAGAAGAGGCCTCAAACAAAACTATACTGGAAATATTGAAGAAAACCATCAATGATGCTGGATGTGACTGGCATGTTCAATTGAACCTTGCTTTGTGAGCTTATACAACCAACATCCGTACCCCAAAAATGGCTACACCCTATGCTCTAGTTTATGGATTAGAAGCCATTATACCTATTGAAGTTGAGTTACCATCACTCCATGTGTCACTAAAAGGGATCATTTCAGATGAGGATTACAGAGTGTCTAGGTTACAGGAATTGGAACTCTTGGATGAATGTCGTCAACATGTAGTGGATCACCTAAAAGCATATCAACAGAGGATATCCAAAAGCTATAATCACAGAGTGAAACCTATAAAATTTCAAGTTGGTGACTTAGTCTTGAAAGAGAATCCCCGTAATCAGCAAGATCGAGAGAAGAAGGAAAATTTTGAACCAAACTAGGTAGGTCCCTTTGTCATTGTCTCAGTCTTCGGATCAGGCGCATATCAGTTGTTCACACCAAAAGGGGATTTGTTTAATGAACCCATCAATAGCATGTATCTCAAGAAATTCTAAACCTAACTCATCTAGTACATCGAAAAAATCCTAAAAAAATACAAAAACATAAAAAAATGTCCTTAAAAAAATCATAAAATCTAAAAAAAGTGGAATAAAAACAAGTAGTGAAAACCTAGCAACAAGCACTATTTGTGATAGGTTAGTTTTTCTATCTATTTGAGCATGCCAAACATTCGCTTTCACCATTCCCTTTCACCATTCATCTGCCTATCATCGGAAAGCATCATGTACATATCCTAGCATCAAAGTCCTGTCTCACCCTGGACTAGGAGAAAAATCCTGAACTCATTGGGGGCAATAAATTTTGAGCTTGAACCAACAGACAAATAGTAGTAGTACAACACAACCCAAAAAAATAATTATAATGTAACTCAACATTGAACATCAATCACCATCAGAAACACATCGAACATCCAAATCAAAATAGCCAAATGAAACCAAAAGAAAACTTCAAATGGATGATGTTGCTTTTGAATCATGGGTTTATCACATTAAACACGAATGTTCAATTGTTATACTTTGATTTTTTTTATCATATCTCTGGATCCCTCGATGATGTATTGAACTAGAGGAGTCAAGAGGGAGTATGATTTTTCTTTTTCCGTTGTCTGTGAGTTGATCATTATCACTGTGTAAATTGTTGCAAGATGTGCTCTACAAAGTATAACTAATGACATTTTGAATTTGCATAGGAAAATGGTTAACTCTTGTCTGTTTACGCAAGCAATACTCAGGTCATCTCAGTTAATTATACTTAGATGCTTATGTTAACTTGCACTATCAAACATCATGAAAGTAGTACTTAGGTCATCATGGTCTAAATATGCCATCGATGCTTGTACTCACTTTCAAAATTTTAAAGGCCAAATGATGATAAAAAGCACAACAAATTGGCTGTTACAAATGAAAACTTTTGCATGTGAGATCTGCATGGTTAGAGTAGATTGCATCCATGTTAGTTTGCATCTATATTTAGGGGATTTCCAAAGCTACAAAAATGAGGTTATCTCTTGCATTAATGGATTGAGTACACTTGATATTACCCAAAACACATCAGTTACATCATCATTTGCATACATTAGAAAAAATTATCACATCATTCATCCATCCATGCATCACATCATAATATTTGCATTAGAAAACACAAAAAGATGTGCATTGCATCTCATTTACATAATCATAATCATTTCATATAGTTGCATTAAGAAAGTGGTTCACTAAGCTTCAATGAGTGATTCTCTTCATATTTCCAAAAGAATTAGGAAATATGTTAGGTTTTTTGAAGCTTAACTTAACAAAGAATCAACTAATGACAACCTTCCCACGACTCTTGGAAGTTGGATAGATTCACTCATTTAATCTTAAGACCCTAGAAGTTTTGAAGCATTACAAACTCAATTAAGCATAATAATTTGCATCACATAACCATATCATTACAAAACATCATACATCATTTATATAATCATTACAACCCATTATCATTACATCCATACATAATCAATATGAACATCACATAGCATCACATCTCATTGGCATATTCAAATCCATCTCACATAGTATAAAATATCATTTGCATAAATCCATAAAGCATATAACATGATCACACATTATCATATCATCCTTGCATACATCACATAATCATCACATAGCATAAAACATCATTTGCATAAAACCATAATGCATATAGGATCATCCATCATCATCACATAGACATCATAATCAGATAGAATTAGGTACCATCATATGATCATTTCATATAACATTCATCCATCCATTACATTATTTATTGGTATTCTAAAAGAAAAAAAACATCAAATACATCACATATCATTGGCATAATAAAATCCATCCCATGCATCATATAGGCATCATTCATAAATCATCATAGAATCATAACACATTAGTTACATCATCATTTGCATCCATAGCATATCATCTCATCAGGATCATCATCATAAACATATAAATTAAATGCATCCATATCATATCATCATCATAACATAGAAATTAAATGCATCCATAGCATATCATCATCATAACATGGAAATTAAATGCATCAAAGCCATCCATCATCATATAACATCATATAAGCACATAGATCATAATCATCACCGCATATCATATAACCTCAAAATCATAATGTCAAATTGTAAAAATATATCCAAAGGTATGAAGAGATACATCAATATCAAAAATGGCAATGTATCATAAAGTTTGGCAACAAGACGAATATCATCAATGTCTCAACTGAATAAAGAGTGTATACATGTCCAGAAATACATCAGAAAATCATAAACTAGAGCTATGTCATGCTCCCCCAAGATGGTGTTGGCATCCTAGGACCAGTACCTCCTCCCCACCTAACAACCCCGCACCAAGATCTCTCCTATGTCCAGGCAATGGTTGTGTAACACCCACACTAACTATATGAGATTAAGACCTGCCAGACCAAGACTATCTTGATGCTTGGGAGGAACCACATCATGATATCATCCCTTGTAGAACTTAGCCTCCTAAGCGGTGCGACAAATCTCTCTGAAATAATTTGATGTACCTACAACCATTGTAGCCTGCTATAGCCTCTCGATAATGGCCTTGGCCTACTGCTCCCACTGTCTTAGGGCATCCCTCTCGGTGGTCAATGTGGCAATCTACCCCTATACCTATCCCTACACCTGTCCCTACACCTGGGCCTATATTTGTGCAAGTTGTCCCTACACTTGTTGCCTAGCAACATCTCTCTTAGCCATCAGAGTTTGCACCTACCCCTGTGCTTGCGTAAGAAGAGCCTGTACCTACTCTAACTATCCCTACAACATCTGAACTTGCACCTATAATGCAATAATCTATGTCTGTTTCTATTGAGATGGTAGTCAGATCTGTACCTGCTATTGTGAGGGGGCCACTAATGCTCACCTCTTGCGAGGCACTCTCATCTCTTTGACATCAAGACCTAGCCCTCCTCCTCCATCACCTCCATCATCACCCCCATCACTCTCCTCTCCATCTCCACCACTATCATCACTACTCTCATCCTCCTCCTCCTCCTCCTCCTCTCTTCGCCGCCTCCACCTGTGACCTCCTGCCTCCCCCTTCGCTAACAATGGTACAGGCTCATCTGGAGTCATGATCCAAGGGAACAGATGCGTAAGCATATACATGGAATAATCTGATGATATTGACGCATCAGTGATCTCTAGATGCACCTCCCAAATGATGGCCAGTAATGCCTGATAGTGCTCAATAGCTAGATCATAAGACAAACATGACCCCTACTCTGTCGCATCCCGTCGCCACTATGCATAATGGGCTACCCCTTGAGGCATGGCTTGAACCCGACCATATTGTCTTAGAACTCTCAGTAGCATGAATATCTCAATGATGAAGTGAATTCGACCAATCAGATACATCGACTAAAATAAATACAACATCTCCATATCATCGTCAGGCCACCGCTCATAATCAACCTTTGGCCGCCATACCAATGCCTCCAAATCATCCATTTCCCTCCTCCAATACTCCAACTTTCCCAGCCTAGGCTAAGCAAGTCAACTTGCATATATATGAATATAAGGCCTTAGGGCTGGCCTCTATCTGTCTCCCATGGGCTAACTAACTACTATATGCATCCAGGCCCAGACCTGGAGCAATGTGACTCCCGTTGATAAACTAGCCCCACACAGATATACCACCTGGTGCAAATCATGGTAAAGATGGGCTAGCATACAACAACCCCATGCATATCTCATCCCATGCACAATCATACCCTCTAAGATCTTGCCCCATCCAACCAAGAGTCCCTTTGACCTGCGGTCAGGACAAAGGAACCCTCCAATGAAACCAACTAATACAGATGGCAACATGGTGTATGCATCAACCATGTCCCTCCACAGAATCTCATAACCACTGATAGTATCATCCTGAAATACCCAGTGTAGCACATCAGTCCAGCCTTACTCATGTGCATCATATATAACTAGCTCTCCCACCATAGGAATTCACATAGTTTAGTACACATCCTCAAGAGTCACTGTGATCTCACCAGTGGGAAAATGGAAAGTGTTATGATCACTATGCCATCTCTTAGCTAAGTTTTTCAATAACCCCTTATTGATCCTGATTTAGGGCATATCGATGAGAGATGAAAAACCACATCATGTAATAATGGTTGTCTCAGGCTATGTCAAATGACGAATTAGATCCCAAGTCCTCGGGAACCACTCTCTGATTTGTAAACTAGTCAAAGGATCCTATCATCACAAAATCGCAAGTTAGTCCATCAATCAACCAACATCAATTGACATCAATCAATCAACCTATCAATCTAATCAGCTCTGGTGAGACTTTGATCAAATCTCGTGAGCATCAATCTATCATTCAACCTCACATATCATGAGGTGTATCAAATCAATCAACTCAACTTTTCCTATCATGAGGTTTATCAAATCAATCAAATCAACCTTGCCTATCATGAGGTTTATCAACTCAATCAATGCACCTCACCTATTATGAGGTTCATCAATCAACTCAACCTCAGCTATCATGAGGTCAATTATCATCATCCTATCATTGAATCTCACCTATCATGAGATCAATGGACATCTAACTTATCAAAATCATCAATCATTATCAACACAATGGCTGACGTGATCACACATCATCAAAATCAAGGAGTCTCAACAAGAAAATCATCAATCTGGCCTAAAAATTCACCAGTGCACTAGAATATTCTTTCTATGCACTAAAAATACCCTATGCACTAGATAAATCCATCAATGCATTAAAATAGACCTTCTATGTGCCGAATTACTCTATGCACTGAAATATTTCACCAATGCGCTAGAACAAAGTCTCGATGTGCCAAAGTACCTGATGCACTAAAACATTTAATCAATGCACTAATCTAATTTTCTTATGTGCTAGACTATTCTATATGCTAAAACAGTTCATGATTGTGCTACTTCGGGTCACCTGTGCGGTAATTTATCCTATGTGCTAATTCATTTATCCTATGTGCTACATTGGTAACCCTATGCACTCGATTGGTCAATGTGCTATAACAGTCTATGTATGGGCTATTTTGGTCTCCTAATGCACTAAAACATTCTAAAACCAAATTTAAATGAAAAAGGGAGGGAAAAACATAATGCACGAAATACGAGGCAATTTTCAGGGTACTCACCGGAGGTCCATACGTTGTTGGGCGGTTGTGTCACCTAACTCGCTCGAACTAGTGCATGTGGTAAGGGATCACCATTCTGCTCCAAGTTTGCTCAATCACTCTCAATCACAAAGTTTTCAAATTGAAAA
This sequence comes from Sequoia sempervirens, assembly GCA_007258455.2. Lineage (NCBI taxonomy): Eukaryota > Viridiplantae > Streptophyta > Pinopsida > Cupressales > Cupressaceae > Sequoia > Sequoia sempervirens. Next base: position 44,015 of record VDFB02191691.1, read on the forward strand.
ATGCATAAATGAACTTTCTAATCAACTTTTTAACCTTTTAAAGGTTAATTAATTGGCATTTTATGTGGTTGTTTTATTTTTATTTTTCAAAGGGGCCTTAATTAATTAGATTATAACCTGCTGACTTCTACATCATTTTTTGGGAGATAAATAATTTTTGAAGCATAAAATTTTGAGATCATTATCATATCATCAAAATTTTCAAAAATTCCCAAAAATCCTAAAAATTCCAAAATTCACCGATTTATCTCTCGAGGGGGCATATATCTGTCAATATATGAAAATCAATGTTTGTGGCATGGATTTTTTTTTCTTGGCATCAGTATCAGAAAAATTCTTTGAAGCAATGTGTAAACACATTACTTCAAAGAGGGGCAAAATGTATACACCTAAAATCGGTCATGACATCTAATTAATTAAATACTAGTTATTTAATTAATATTCGACTACATATAAATAAATTCTCAATTTATTTATATTGTTCATATTTTCTAATTCTTCAAATCTAAAATCATATTCTTCTAATTTAATTAAATAAACAAATTTCATAAGCTTGTTTTATTTAATTAATTTTCACTAATCCTGGATTAGGAATTTAAGCACATGTCTACAAATTTTTATGCCACCTCGCCAAGTTCACATGAAATTAAATAATTCTAATTTTAAATTGGAATTAATTATTTTCAAATACATGGCTCATTCCTCACACGTTTTCAACCAATTTTCAAACACATGGTATTTTCTTCCCACACTTTATTCTTCCATCCATTTGGCATGTTGTCTTTGGTCAAGGGGACACCTTCTTGATTCTCTCCATATCCACCATGCATTTGTCTTGTTTGAATGTGGACCTTTGATCCTTGCCACATCACAAAATGCTTGGAAAAATCCTATAAATACAACCCTTTTCCATTATATTTGGCATCCACATTTGAGTAGAGTTATTATGCAGGAATATCATTTGAGCATTAGAACATTTTGGAGTCTTATAGTTACATTTCATATCATGTTTTGCATCATAGTTAGATCTTTGAATCACACTTTGCTTCATAGTTGCATTTTATGTCATCCTTTGCATCATAGTTGCATTTTAGATTAGCATATTCATAGTTAGCATTTGAGTATATGTAGAATCATCCTAGTTCAATACCATAGTATCTACCTTGAATAATCTAGCACCATTATCCATTCATCATAGTATCCATTATCATTTTCATCATATAGTTTCATGTAGGAATTTAATTGGTTTGCATGTTGAATATTTTCTCATTTCTCAAGTTGTCATTTTAACAACCATAGTGCACAAAGAAATATGAGGGCCAAATGGTTTAATAAATCCTTGAGAATAGATGACAATGAGGTGTTCTTAAAAGATTTGTTTAGCTGCAAAATAGAGTAGTTTATTTGATTCAATATAATTCATTTCATTAAGGTTTGTGTTGATTTACTAACAATTCCCATAAATTCACCACACACAATAGTTATTACCTTGACATAATGATTGATCTTAAATGTCTGCAACAAAACATGAAGAATCTACCCTTGAATGTCTTAGGAAGCTATCTTGATAACTTGCAATGATGAAACCCTAACTTGCTTGACTTGATAGAGAAGATAGATGATGAATGAATGATGAGAGATGCGTGAATGAGTTAAGAGATTATGAATTAGGGATTAGAAGGTTGTATTTATAGGCATTCCACCTTATTTTCCCGTTAATTGGATCCTTGAGGCCGACATGAAAGAATAATAAACTTAAATTCCAAAATTTCTGGCTCAAAAGTCAAAAATAGCCCAAATTGGACTCATTCGCCACCTTGGGTGAATCAGTCCCACCTGGCAAGGAATCATTCACCACAGATGGTGAGTTAGTCCTAGAGGGGTCCATTTTCCAGCTGGATTGTTGGGGAATGAGGAAATCAAGTTTATATGGTGACTTTGTCAGGTATTTCATCAAATTATTCCTTAGGATGCACAATATGGGGTAATAGGGGCCTATTAATGATGATGTGAAGGTCAAGTAGGGCTTGGGACACATAATTCAATGTGAAAGTGTGATTAAATACACTTTACAACACTAAAATGAGGTCCACACAGCCTAGGAAGGCACAACATCCAATGTGAATTGTGTAGGACACATTACAACACTAGATTAACATTAAGTTTATTTCAAAAAACCTTCTAGATTGATGTGATAATGCATTTAAATACATTTTATAATGTTGAATTAAGGGAAAATGGGTTTATTAAGTCTAGAAAAGCATGAAGGTCTTTTACAACACCTTTACAAGACATCAATAAACACATTTGCAAGGGTCCAAGACCTAGTGTGGATGTGTAAAACACCTCACAACACCAAATCAAGGCCTTGTTAAGTCCAATTTATCATCAGTTATTCTCCAAATCAAGCAAGTTGCCTTTTTTCTATGGTACATGGGGAATAATTACTCTTTGGTACATTTCTCATTTTGTGAGAGCTTTGGTTGGGTCTTTACATGTTTTAGTGTGTTCTTTGTAGTAGGTGTTGTTTCCATTTTTCCCTAGCATAATATATTTGATAAATGCTTTCTAGTGAGGGTTAGCTAGACCCTTGAGTTACCGAGAATTTATTTCATGTGTGATTTCCATCTCGATGTCTTGAATTTTGTTAAGTGTGAATGTGTAGTGACCCTTGAGTGGTATTTTTTATTCTTTCATGTTCTTTTTAGATGTATGCATATTGATGTATTTGATTAAAATTCGGGTGTTAATATCTTGGCTCATGATTGAGAATTGTGAATGTCTTATGTGACTTATGCATTGAAAGTAAATAAGGTGTATTTCATATGCCTGAATTGTAAAGATGTGATCTTGTGGTAATGTTGCCTATGGTGCATTGTGCATTTTATTCCTATTGGAGTATCATCATATGTGTGAAGTGATCATTTTAGTGCATATTTCATTGTCATAATAGAATATTTGGTTCAATGACTTATGTCCCTAAATCATGTTGTCCCTAGGATTATTGTGAGAGCCTAGATTGTTATTTGGCATTATTTTCCCCTCTTGCATGGGGTGTATCTTTAATTTTTTAAAATAAAATTATTCTTTTAGGAGCATTATGTTGGTTCATCTTAGAGCCTCGGTATTTGTGTGCCCTATGAATGATGTGGATGTCATTTTTTTTTATCATGTGGTAGTGATGCATGATGTGAGTAATGTGTGTGTCATTATTGTGATTTCAAACCCCTTTGTGAAAGTGGTGATTGGGTGAATATCTACCCTTATGTGGATAGAAATTATGGATGGCATAGCATATGCATTCTTGCATCATAATGTGATCATGCCTAAATGAAGTGAATTTGGTTAGTGTGGTTCTCATTGGTATGGTTGAATGAAATTGGTGATTTGTGTTTGTATTATGTTTGAGCATACTCTCTCTAAAAAAATTTGGATGTTGTACTCCCAAGGTGTTGTGTAGCCCTTACTAAAATGTGGCTAACATTAGTCACTTAGTTCATGTAATCATATTCTCAAGTTTGATGCTTTATTTTGGTTATTGATGAACTCTCTAATTGTTGATTATGAATCAAGATTGAATTTTTAATTTTCTTATGAGTGGTCTAGTCAACAAATTTTTCCTCCTATATATTTTGTGACCCTTGGTCACATTTGATTCAGTGTTTCAATTGAGCTTATTTTATTCTTATTGTTGAAATTGATAATTCTCCCTCTTTGGTTGCATTTTATCTTTGTGGTGGTTATTCTAAATGTTTGAAATTGTTCTTCCTATTCTATGTCACATTCATTCCCTATCATGTTCGTTATGAACCCTTGATAGAATGTACAAGGGAGTAGATGGTAGAGAATGTGCTAATTCTTAGTATTTGTGCAATTAGAAACATAGTGCACCAAATTTTTTGTTCATGATGAAATAGAAGTGAATGTTGTTTGGTGTTTGGGAATTTTATGAATTTCTTACATGCATGTGGTTTTCTAGCTTTAAGTGGCTTCAATGTATGTGAATGTCCTTGTGCTTGGAATTAAGTGAAGTGTATTCAAATCTCTACATTAGAGTGATTGTGGAATTATATGTTCTCTAGTGAGATTAACTTATGTGAATAATTTTGTTTGTATCATGCTTGAACTATTTTCTAGTATCTATGGTTGGGTGTGATTTAGTCCACCAATTGTGTGTACTCTTTCTTGTCTTAGCCTTTTCTTTTGCGGTCTCATGACCATGTTTCTTATTGCCTTTCCATTAGTTGAGTGTTCGTTGAGGTGTCTTAGGCACCAAAATCTATGTTATTTGATATCATAAAGACACACATCATGTCATTTGGGATGCAATTTATATAGCTACACTTATGTTTGACATAGTGTAGGGTATGAAGATGCATTAGTAAGTGCTTTGACACACATATATCCTTGTTAAGTTTCCAATTGAGGTTGTCCTAGTGGTTTTTGGGAGTTTCTTCTTGGGTGTTTTGTGATGTTCCTTGATTAAGGATAGAAGAAGATATAGGTTTGGTTTGAGGAATTGGCCATCTAGTGTATTCTTTTTTGAGAGTGCTTAGTGGTTGAGCCCTGTAGTTGTTGTTTGTTGTCCTTTCAACCATGATTGCATGATATTGATGGGTTTTTTAACCCTTAGTTGGGTCATAATTGAGCATCATGATAGGTGGAAAATATAAGTTTTTCTCCTATGCTTAGTTTTTATTTGCTTCCTTGGTGGTTTTTGTGTGAGTTTGGGGTTGCAAAGCCTCATTGTTTAGGACTTATTATGCTTTTCAAAGGTATTTTCCTAGATAATAGCCTCTAATAATCCCTATGTTGTTCCTAGTTTCATGTGTGAGAAGCTAGTGTGTTTAGGAAATCCTTACTTTTTCCAAGTGGTGATTGAGGAAGAACCTTGTGATGAGTACCATAGTTGGAAGTGAGGCATGCTCTTGGTGAGCATGGAGATGAGGTAGTGTTGCCTCTAGCCTTGTGGGATGGTTTTTCCTGGATTTTGGGTTGTAGCTTTAAGGTTAAGGTTGTGGTCTTAGGAGAGGCCATAGTAAGTGAAGCCTTGTGGTTGTTAACCCTTGTTGTGAGTAAGAATTTTAAGGCTTGTGTGCCTTTGTCCTTGGTTGAGTTAGTAAATAGATGGAGTTCCTAGTAGTTGTGGTAGTCCTTGAGTAGGACCTTGATGACTTGTGGTTGTTGGATCCTATAGTTGGTCTTTTCCAGCAGTTGTACTGGTGGCTGGTGAAGGTAATTGTTGATGGTCAAAATAGCACAACAACATTTAAACAAAATATCTCTATTCTATTTCTCCTGAAAAGGAAAGACAACATATAGTAATCTAACTCCCAAGGTCCTAGTAGTTGGTTCTCAACTCTGTTGATATTGCTCAATGGTCAATGTGATTGTAATGTTCAAGGGGCCTGCTGGTTATTGAGCTTTTGATTTTTTGTAAGATTGAATTCCTATTTAAACCTACTATAAAAAGGGGGTATAAAGAAAAGGAAAAAGATAGATCAAGGAAACAAAAGAAAGAATAATGTTGATTCATCTAATTAACCAAACCTGTTACTTTCCAAGGAATCCATAAACTAGAACTGCTAAACAAATCAACCTATAATCAATACACAACTATTCATCCACAATGCAAATATTAATAGCAAATTGCAAATCATCATTCAAACAAAAGAAAAAGATAGAATTCCATTCCTTGAAATCTTTCCAAATCAAATGATTAATAAAACAAACATCATTCCAGAGCATAACCTAAAGCAGGTTTAAGTCTGGCTGCTTCTACTATCAATGGAACAGATAAGCAACATTTACAAATCTGGCAAGATCACCAGTGTACAGAAACCCATATCTTCAGATTACCTCCATCTAAACTAAGAAAATCAGAAAAATACATCACCTATCCTACTGTAAAACTCTAATCAGCTAAGCTGTAAAAACTTCTAACTTATTTTTCTAAGTTTCTAACCAACAACCCTTTACAATGAGCTTAATTTGACAATTAATAGCTCATAATTCCATAATTTCCTCCAGAACCGAAACATCAAAAAGTTGTAGCCTTTGTGCATACAGTTAAATTAGAAAGATAACTTTCTGTTTCATCTCATGTTTGTCATCAGCTAATTTCAGTTTGCTCTTAGTTTTAGTTGAAATTTCATCCTCCAGTCTGGCTTCAGTTAACAACTGCATCCTTTAGTTACAACTCTGAGTTCTTCCTTTTACACCATAAGCAACAACATCTTTCCAGAAATAACTCCACGAAATGCTCAGTTCACTACAAATTCAAAGATCTTTGCAACAATTTCCTCCTTTGCACGTTAGTTTTGTAATCTCCTCTTTATCGCACAAGAGTACCTGTAGACATATAAAAGCATCAATTTAATTAATTAATTAAATTCATAACATTTAATTAATTCTAAAAATTAAATTAATCTTAAAACATTTCAACTAAATGTGTAAATGATAGAAATTTAACCACCATAGTTGAACTATTTACAAATCTCTTTTTGAATTAATGTTATTAAATCTCAAAATAAAATAACATTCATATTCATGTCTTGTATGGTTTTAGAATCTCCCACCTGCTCCCTGAATCTATTTCATCGTTTTGCATGCATGCACACCCAACCATGTACAATAACTTTGCAGTTTACATTTTGTCAAACAGTTTGATGCATTGGTTGTGCTTTCATATTTTTTTGCAATTCTTCCTTTGACGCGGGTCTAGATATGCTTGGTACCCATTTCGGCTTGCACTCATTGCATTCGATGAGACATTATCTCCTCAGAGCATCCCCGTGAAACAGTGCATAGAATGGGAGCCATTTCCGATTGGAATCGGGACCATCCATAGGCCAGGAATGTTTTATTTCTGGTGCAAGTGCAGTGCGGATCCGAGTCTGAATGAGTGCGGGAGGTTCTATCTAATTTAGGCTCCTTTCAATGCTTGTGCGGATGCGGGATCATTTCAAAAACATGATCAGAACAATCACATGGCAGAACTGGAACCAATTTCAGATGCGAACATTTTTTGTTTGTGCCAAGGTTCAAGATTTTCCCTGGGTCCAGTTCCGATAAGGCTATAGGTGCGGAACAAAATTAGCACTAGCGCGGGATCGGAGTTGCATTGTATGCAGGAGCGGAAGAAGGATGAGAACATGAAACATTTTCATTGAGTGTAGTTTCATATATGGTCCGGGCTTTGAAAAGAATTGAGGTGGGCTCGAGGCCGGGGTCAAAACTGGATAAGAACCAAAACGGGGTCAGAAGTGAGACCGAAACAGGAACCGGATCAGAACTAATCGTTAGTTCCCACATTCAACTTCCACTTCGGATCTGGTTTTGACAAAAGGACAATGACCAAAACATGACACAAGAGGATGGGGTAGAGAAGAAACCAAAATGGAACTTCACAAAGTTTGAAGTTTGATTCCAGGTCTGGATCTAGTCCCAACCAAAAATCAAAGAACAAAACACACTAGCACAAGGGAAGCAGGACCAGAGCAAACACCGAACCCAGCCCAAAGGAACAAAGAATATGAGGAGAAAGGAAATGAGTAGAGACAGAGTTAGGATGGGAACATAAAATGGAAACTTGAAATTTCATACTTCCATTCGAATCCCAGTTCCTCTTCTGCGAGAGCAAACAAATAAAACACAAGGAAACGACCAATAAACAAGAGGACGGTCCAACCCAAGAGTTTTTTGAAAGCAACCAACATAAAAAAGGAGAAACAATAGAGAAGGCGGAGTCGGACTCAGGACGACACCCAAACTAGAAACCTTGAAAGAGTTCCATATTTAGATTTGGTTCCGGACCCACCTCCGCTAGAGCGAAAGAAAACAAAAAGAAGAAAAGAAGAGGGGGTCCCCAAATTTTCCAAGCAAAAGTTGGGGAGTGTATGCAAGGCATAACACTAGTGTGGTGATCTTTGAGGTGGTTGTGCACCTAGTGGCAAGTAGTCATTGAGCGTGTTCACCCTAGAGTTGTGTGTTGTGTGTGTGATGCCTAGACTTGGTGAGAGTCTAGAGGATTGATCTTGTGAGTATGATGTGTTTGAAGGATTACATGTACTAGGTGAACCTATCCTTGCTAGTGTAAGCTTCTAGGAGTAAGCCTAATTTAGTGGGGGAGGATGTAGTGCCCCTCCCATTTGAATATTTTTAGTGTGAGATCAGTGTTTCAATATCCATGTTTCCTCATGATTATTGTGGTGATTATTTTAATGGCCACGAATGGTGTGTATGAACCACTACATGTTTGAGATGAGGTTACTCAACATTCCCTTTTTTTGGTATTTTATATATTTACATGTTTGGTTTATCATTATGCTTCAATTCAACGATATGCATTATTTATGTAGTGATTAAATATAATCTTGATTATTGATGTTCAGAAGAAATGATTTATATGATACATGTACATATGTTATTTTATGGTTATGCTATTGGACCCTGTTGGGCTGATTATGTTGTGCTTTAGCTATATACATTAAGAAGGTACCCTTGATGTGTGTTGAATGGTTACAAGTACAAGGTTATTTCTGGACTCCTCTCTACACAAGTTTGAGTTATTCCCCAATGGTGGTTAATTTGAAGATGTCACATTGGGACTCCATGTCTATTCCTTCATCATACTTGAATCAAGTATGATATGTGTCATATTTAACCTTATGTGAACCCAAATTTGAGTTAGCAGTTATTCTAGAATCCCTACGTGTCATGAATGAACAGTGAATGTATAATTTAATTAACGGTTTAATTTTCATATTTTCCCTAAATGAAATATTAGATGATTCTTATATTTATTATTGAAATATTCGTTGTGTTTAGAAAGGGAAAAATAGAATGTTCAAGTAGAAATGAAGTTAATCTATTGTTTAATTTAATAGTGAAATTCAGTTGGTTGGGAATTACGAGTTATGTTTGATTTAATTATCCTAATTAAATTTTGGATTCTGTACATTTAAATAAAAAAATATTTTTATGGATTTAAATTGTAAAAATTGAAATAATATATGTTATTTAGAAATAGAGTGATGTGTTTAAATGAATTTTGAGGAAACTGAGAATAGGGGAAATTGAAAATGGATTTTATATTATTTTAATTATAGATTCAAAATGGGTTAATAGGGGAAAAGCATTTCTATTTAATTTTATGTTTTAATTGTGAGAAAATTTGGGAAAGTGCATTTTGGAGATTTGTTGATTGGGAGTGCATTTAGTATATGAAATTGACACCTTGCTTATGCAATGGTGAATTTGTCTTGTTGTTCTTGTCATTTGTCGTGCAAGTGCAACATGTCATTGTTGTATTATCAGTGTTGGTGTTGTTGTTTAAGAAAAAGAGTTGCTTCATTAGGTTTTGTTTTGGGAATTCTGGCTTTGAGCACTACAGGCTAAACCACCCACAAATGTGGCTCCTAGATACCTAGTTAGAAACCCATCCCCAAATCTCAAGATGATTTTATGAGATGAAAATAGGATATTCCTTCCACATATCATGAGTGTGTTGTAATTCACTCACTTACCCACACGTTCCATTTTATCTTCATTATATCTATTCAAATATGCCTTACGAATTTTCATAGCATGCATCATAAGTTGGTCAATAAGTATAAATCCCTCTTACAACTCTTTTCTATGTTCTATACATTTATACATTTCTAATGCACAAAACCCAACTTCTAAAGGCCATAAATTTTGATCTGAGAGGCCATTGAAACTCTTTTCTATTAAATTTTAGGACTTGAAAAGATCTACACAATAGACATCCCTAAAATAAATGTAAAATAAATTAGAATTTTTATTTTTCTCAAAATAAAGTCTATAGCTCATAAATTCTTTTTATGTTTCATAGTCTAGAAATTGCATTTTTTATATGCTCCAATTGAGAATTAAGACATACTCAAATATCCATACCAAAAAAATTAATTATGGATGAAGACATGCTCAAGCATCCACAATTACAAATATCCAAACCTATAGGTCGAGATATAATCAACTATCCATAGATATATCATGTCTCTTGTGAATCCAAACATACTTAACTATCCACAAGAACAAAAAAATTGTCAAGCTCCTTGCTCCAAGAAGAGGTACAAATAAAAAATTGGTGTCTCTCATGCAATGTACCATCTCTAAGTGAGAAGCTAGCTGAAGATGACAAGATTCCTCGAGCCTCATGTGTCCTCCAACCTCCTCTTTGATCATGTTACACTCTACCCATCTAATGTCACATTAGAGTCTTCTAGAGTACAAGCATAAGAAAATGATATTAGTGTGCGAACCCAAGCCTTGGTACCTGCAAAACAACAAGAATAAACGAGTTAGACAAGTAATTGCAAGCCAAAACAAAGATTCCCCATGAAATCCATTTACAACCTCAAACTAGGAAAGAAAATAACAAAGAACACAATGAAATGATAAAATGAAGATCAAATCCTAATTAGATGTGCAAACTCATGATCCCATGGGGGAATTGGTGCCAATTTGATGTGGAAATTGGCCCTTTCCCAATTCCTAAGATGCAATCTTCAAATGTTGAAGAGATTGATCCACTTTGTTGATGAAGAATGAAGATTCCAAGCCAAAAATATGCAAAACTTAGTTATGACTTAATGATAAGAGATGGAATTCAAGAGATATTTGAGCATGGTAACTTTGTTTGGATTGTGGATGATCAAATGAAGCTATGAGCTCTTTACTTATAGGATTTCAAGATGGATGAAAGTCCAAATTTGAGCAATGTGGGACTAACATTCATCCAATGATATGGTGCCACTTGTCAAGCTATGAATGGATGATGGATGTGCAAGATTTGGGGTTTGTGCCAATAAATGCCAATATTTGAAATTCAAATTTGTTGAAATGACATGCAAGAGGGAAGGGAAAATGCAATAAATGCCACTTGGCTCAAGACAAAGGACATGTAAGATGAAGTTATTGCCTTGTTGGATGTACATGTTGACTTGGAATTTTTGAATTCAAATTGAGAGAATATTCCAAAAGATGCCATGTGAGGGAAAATAGGGATTTAATAAATGAATTAAATCTATTTTCATGTGCAACTTGCATTATCTAGAGGATGGGACATGAGATTAGATTAAATTAATCAAAAGTTAATTAATTTTAATAGGAGATTTGATGATGTGACTTACTTGGCTTAAATTTATGGATTGTATTTAAATCAAATAAGAGAGGAATATGCCAAGAGATTAATTAAATAAGGATTTTGTTTTATTTAATTAAAAGAGATGATGTTATTTTAAATCAAATAAGGTTTTAATTTATTTAATTTAATGGATAGATTTTAGAGATTTAATCAAATAAATTGATTATTTAATTAAATAGGGATAATTAGATCAGATGGGTTGATTTAATTAATAGAAGGAATTAACTTAATCAGATAAAATGATTTATTTAATTAAGAGATGACTATTGATGAATTTAATCAGATAGGGGGATTTGATTAAATGGTTAGACCAAGGGATCATTCAGGAAGAAACAATGTTAGTAAGTTAGAAACAGATGCACAATGTCAATCAGTATATTTTACGTGTCTACATTTTGCCCCTCTTTGAAGCAATGCACTCGTTGCATTGGTTCAAAGAATAAATGATCTCGATCAAAGCCAAAAAATTTTCGATATTAAAAACTTTCCCCACTGCTGCATGGCGAGAGAAAACATGCCAATATAATGCCCCCTCAAGAGATCAGACGAAAATTTTAATTTTTTTGGGTGATCTGGCGAAAAAAAATGACAAAGTACCTGACAAGTCCAAAAGGGGTCCGAGAGGGTAAAAACATGTCTAAACGCAATAAAATGATGAAAAACAAGCCTCAAATGGACAAAAATAGGTTCGAGGGTCCAAAACCCTAATAGTACAGCCAATTAGAGTTAAAAAACCCTAATTTTTAGGCTTAAAAGGGGCCCGAGGGGTCACTTTCAAGTCATTTTCACACACCTCCGCTAGCAAACATTGAGATTCGAGCTCTAACCCTTCGACGATATGGTGCAATGACAGCTTGTGCAATGATAGCTTCCCCTATACATTTCAGACTGAGTTCGGACCTACCAGCGGCCATATGGCATCGGGGCACCAGTATGTGGTCCTTACCAAAGCTTAGTTTTTTCGTTTAGTGCATTAATTACTACTTTAAAAGAGGAGCTCATTTCCAGCGGCTAAAATAACAATAAGAATAAATGAGTTAGACAAGTAATTGCAAGCCAAAACAAAGATTCCCCATGAAATCCATTTATAACTTCAAACTAGGAAAGAAAATAACAAAGAACACAATGAAATGATAAAATGAAGATCAAATCCTAATTAGATGTGCAAACTCATGATTCCATGGGGGAATTGGTGCCAATTTGATGTGAAAATTGGCCCTTTCCCCATTCCTAAGATGCAAGCTTCAAATGTTGAAGAGATTGATCCACTTTGTTGATGAAAAATGAAGATTCCAAGCCAAAAATCTGCAAAACCTAGTTATGACTTAATGATAAGAGATGGAATCAAGAGATATTTGAGCATGGTAACTTTACTCAAATTGTGGATGATCAAATGAGGATATGAGCTCTTTACTTATAGATGAGATTGAAGGATGAATGTCCAAAATTGAGCAATGTGGGACTAACAGTCAACTAATGGCAAGGTGCCACTTGTCAACATTTGATAGGATGAAGGTTGAGCACGTTTTGATCCATGTGCAAGTTTGAAATTTGAATTTGATGAGATGAAATGTTTAGGGGGGATGAAAGATGAGTTAAATGCCAAGTGGGAGACATGTAAGAAACAATGTAAGAGCCTTAAATGCTTTGTTGGATGGACAAGTCCTTTTTGGGGGGAGATTTCAAATTTGAAGAATATTCCCACTTGGATGCCTTTTTTGAATGAAAATAGATGATTTATAAATTAATTAAATTGATTTTCATGTGCAAGTTGCAAAATCTAGAGGATTTGAGTGATTAGGATTATCATTGATCATGATTTGATTAATTTAAATGATGTTAGTCGCTTTGACCATTTTGACTTAGATTTTAGGATTTAAATAACTCAAAATGAGAAAAGAATGATTTAGACTTAGTTAAATAAATATTTTTTATTTATTTAACCAAAGGGGGGGATGTTAGATTAAATTAGATAAATGTTTAATTTATTTAATTTAATTAGATGAACTTTAGAGATTTAATCAAATAATATGGATTATTTAATTAAATCAAAGATAGGAAGATGAAATGACCTAGCTAATTACACAAAGATAATGATTTAATTAAAAGAGGAATTATGACGAATTTAATTAAATAAGGCTATTCGATTAAATGGTTAGATAGAGGGATGATTCAGGATAAAACAATGTTAGTAGATCAGGATCGAGTGTGTGATATCAATCTGTATATTTTCGATGTCTACAATAGTACTTTTGATAAACCCTGTTCAAAAAATATCATTCCTAGGTTTCACCCAGTAAAGCATTGCTTTGCAGTGTGTAAATGGGAGGAATTTGCAATTGAAGGGTACATGATATTGTAGTGCATGTTTGGAGTACTGGTAGATTGTAATATTGTCTACACATTCACCTTGTTCATAGATAATTTTACTATAGAAAAGGGTATTTGTGAACAAGTTGAATGTGTTGTTACATTCCAGAGCACTACAAGATGTTAAATAGAATCACATATTCTTCAAACTCTATTACAGAATAAAGAAATTATGGCTGACAAAGGTATTTTGTTTGTTTCATTCTATTAATTATTTTTGTTATTTGGGTATTTAGAAGAGCTATAATATTGTCCCCATGGATAGAGCCTGCTTCACTATAGCTGCCAATGCTAACTGTTGTAGCTTCAAAATTTCTAGGTGTATGTGGTGCCAATAAAGCCTACTATTTTATTCAACATATGCCCATAAAGAACTTACAAGGAAATTGTAGCAGACAATTTTTTTTCATAATTGTAAATATATTAATTGTTTCCTTCTATTTTCAACTACATAACCATCCTTAAAACTGCAATTACTAACAATTATAATTTATGATCTATTACTAACCCTAAAATTCAAAACTATGCATCTATTAATTTAGGGTATAACCTGTCTGATGTTCTTCCATTTTATTATCAATTTTTAGGTGATATCATTACTTTGCGTTTGTTGGATTTTGTGCTGGAACTATAATACATTAATCTGATCCCTTACAACCATACTGTGGTTATCATTTTGACCTATTTTAGATATTTTAGGGCTCATTGCTTTTTACCAGTGCCTAGTGCTGATCCAATTTACAACTCAACTACAACTCATGTTGCCCTTGAGTATTATCTCCAATATACAGTCACAGTTCTAATTTCTACGTAAGAAATTATTTCTACCATGGTTATTCTGCAGACTCATAGCCGGCTCGATTTGGGCAATGAGAATATTCAGATGGGCATTAATGGGAACACCCATAGAGGATGGTGGTGGGTGGAGGAGGCAAGAACGTAAGCAACATCTCAATCTTCCTTTCTATCTCCTTTAGACAGAGAGAGCTTGGGCCCATTTTTGTGGGCGTAGGTCAACAAGGTTTGTGTAAATAATGCTTGTGGGCAGAGGGTGATCAAGCAGTACTAGAGAGAAATACAAGGGAAAGGGAAGGGGAAGGGGAAGGGCAAAGGAAAGAATGGAAGCGGTTTTCGAGGAGCTACTAGAGAGGAAGAGAGGAGGAGTGGGATTGGGGGTATTTGGTGAGAGAGTTGGGGAACATAAGGGAATGCGGTAAGGGTGTGCAGTGTTACGAGATCACGACAGGTGTTTGAACGGGCGAGGGTGCAGGGCTACGACACTACTGTCTGTGCCTTCTCTGATGATAATGGCTGGATATAACAAAAAACTATATATAACATTCAATGGGCTCACAAAAAATTAAAATACCACTACTCTTGCAGAGGGATTGTGTAATAGAGACGAACCAAAGAAAGAATTGCAGAGAAATAAAATAGGGAAAATGACTTACCTCAAGATTCTGCAAAGCTTGGAGATGATTGAAACATCTGTAGCCATTCAGTTTCCATCGACTTTTTATTGTCTTTAGGCCGTCTGCTTTTATGCCCTTTCTTTCACACACCCTACAGGAGTGGAGAGGTCACTTACATCAATATTGAACTGCAACAACAAGAGAGAAGGCGGTTGCAACGCATAGGGATAGGGTACACCAATCTTAGCCACATTAAATGTGCGAACTAGACAGCGTAAAAAATGAGAAGAAATAATGAACGGTAAAGATCTATTCTAGATGGTCTTGCATTCAGTTTTAACTGTCGATAGAGAAAATGAATCGACAAATTTCATTGAGGGAACGCCTTCGGTGTAAAAAGAGATCTTATGTTTCCCTTGCCCACTTGAACTCTAGAGAATTAGATAATAACCCTTATACGTGAAACTCATGCAATAAGTAATAATGCATCATGATTCGTACTTGGATATTTCCTAGCTTGCATGTTGGTGTAGCTTTGACTGAAAAAAAAAAACACAAAAACACAAAAAAGTTCGGATTTTGAATCCTGGGGAGATTTTTTGTGGGAGCAATTTGATGAAGTTACTAGGTAATGTGAAAAAAACCAAAATATTCTTCCCAGAGACTTTGGCACACTATAAAATGTCAATTTTTTTTGGCATGAGGAAGAGGATGATAAGATCTAAAACACAATTTGCAATAAGTTGCAGGCAACAGACGGAAGCCAAAATTGAGGAAATAGCCAAATCCACCCAATTTTTGTTCTCCAAAAAAGTGGAGGAAGATGTGATATTCCCAACACTTTATTCCACTGCTCTTGCTATGCTTGTTCCGCTTTTATAGCTGACATATATTTATGATCTCCTCAGCCTCCTCCATGCATACACATCACCCATAATGCCCAACTTTTTCCACCTGTGTTAATTGTTTTCCTTCCCTGCTCTCATTAATAATTAGGACGGAGGTCTGCGACTGCAATGACAGAGGCGTTGATTCTTTTGCTCTATGGAATTGAATTCCTCCTCTCCGATATTGTTGCTTCTGCCACTTCCGACATCTTGTTCTGAAAATCCTTTGAAGACCACATCAGACTGAGGCATTTTACCACTGCGACTGCAATGACAGAGGCGTTGATTCCTTTGCTCTATGGAATTGAATTCCTCCTCTTCAATATTGTTGCTTCCGCCACTTCCGACATCTTGTTCTGAAAATCCTTTGAAGACCCCATTAGACTGAGGCATGTTACGGAATTGAATTCCTCCTCTCCGATATTGTTGCTTCCACCACTTTCATGTTACGAAATTGAATTCCTCCTCTCTTATATTGTTGCTTCCGCCACTTCCGACATCTTGTTCTGAAAATCCTTTGAAGACCCCATCAGACTGAGGCATCAACATGCCTCAGTCTGATGGGGTCTTCAAAGGATTTTCAGAGGATTTTCAGAACAAGATGTCGGAAGTGGCGGAAGCAACAATATCGGAGAGGAGGAATTAAATTCCATAGAGCAAAGGAATTCAATTTGCAGGGCATGTTACCATGTAACGAACATCAGACTGAGGCTCAACTCGTGTTAAGTTGTGCCTTTGGAAGGAAGCTCTTTAAGTGAATGTTGAGAAATGAACAGATAATAGACAGATAATATAGACGGATAATGTTGAGAAATGAACAGATAATAGACGGATAATAACAGATAGGTGACCTATTCTAAGCGGAGGAATGGCATTCTAAAGAAGGTGAGAGCTATCAATTTTGTGTGACGTCAATATAGCGCTCATCATGTTCTCCCCCACAGGAAAGCCCACAGTTTGTCTCAGAGAAAGGAGGTCTGTTCAAATCCTTTTTTTCCCCACCACTATTCCCGTGAATATGGATTTTTGATTGAAATTATTTTGTCGTTGGTTTCAAAAATGCCAAAATAATTGTTAAATATTTTTGTTACCGGTCGAAAGACTAAAATATTTCCTTCGAAAATATTTTCATGGTTCGTGGAACCTCAAAAATGCCAAAATGTTGTTCGTTGCTCTTTTCCAAGGTTTTAAAAACCTTCATTTTGCCGACACATGAAGAGGTGTTTTGTCTTGATTGAAATGATAGGAGGCGTGGTTTGTGTAGGAATTGGAGCTTTGGATCTGACTATGGACATCCATAAAAGCATTTAGGATAAAAGAGCTTGTTATATGTTGTAGTGACAATGCAATACCTCGGTAAACATATATGTGAGTCATCAAAGCATAGACAAAGGCCTACAAATTGTTTGAAGAGGTGCCTCAGAAAGCTATTCTTTTCTTCAAAGCAACATTTTTTCAAAGTTTTGCTAACCTGGAAAATCCTTGATGTAGTGTAACATCAACTTTTTTCATGGTTTTATAACCTTGTAATCTGTTGACACATAAAATTAAATTGGTTGAAAAAGCTAGTGTAGAAGATTCACATGCATTTTCCATTAGATGTTATTAAAGATGAACTAGTATATGTCAGTGCAAAACAATACCATGGAATTTTTTAGCACTGCAAATCTCGAGCCTAGGTAGAATTGGAAAATAGAGCTTTTAAAATCCATGAAGCTGAATTAGGTGGGTGCAATAGTATAAAATTAAAGGATGTGAATGTTCACATGCATGTTCTTTCACATCCTTAGTGCAATTAGTTGCAAAATTGGCATGTTTGATGTAAAATATGATGCAAGATCAAAGAGTTATATTTTGATACCTCCATTTCTAGACTTTGGCATTAAGGAAGACAAAATTGTAAGGGTCAATGTGCTAGCCATTGAGAAAATCTCTAAAGGCCAACTCACCTTAAGGATAACATTGATATGGACATTGGGGAGGGTGGTATTATCTCAAGTATTCTTTCTTCAAATTTGGACATTTTGGGAGGATGATTCAATAACTACTCCTATGATGTTGTTGCCAAAGCACTACTTGGTGAGAAATATAGGGTTAATCATTTTCTAAAGGATAGATCAAACTCAAGGAAATTGTAGAACAGTGGGTAATCTAGGTTCTCATCTATAACTTGGACATGATCTCAAATGGAGCTATTTAGTAAAAAGATTGTTAATGCCAATACCTTGTGGAAATTGGGGTCAATATCATCCACCTTGATTGTCTTTTGCAAAATTGTTTTAACATTTCTTGAGTGACTAAAAGAGTTGGATAGAGCTTTGACAACTTGGAAGCTACGCTTTTTCAACACCACCATCTCAGGCTCAAAGTTAATTGCACCCACAATTAAGTAATTCATAGATTTCAAGAGAAAATTGGCATTTGACAAATCATAGTTACCTAAGTCTGAAGTTGTTAAAGAATAGGATCTTGTTCATATTTTCTTGCTTTACTTTTTCAAGGGTATTATAAAATTAAGTCATTTTAATATGACTTAATAAGTGAATTTTTGTTTCAAACTTAAAGTTAAAAAAAATAACGACCTTTGAAAATGTCATTAAGTTATAAACTAAAATGATGATTTAAAGAATCAATTATAGATGGAGAAGCCTATCTATTTTTTTGATAGAAGAGTTGAATACAATATTTTATTATGCACAACAACAACAAATAAATACAAAGCAAAAGTGGTTAAGCAACCACATAATTGACCAACTACCTAACTACCATGTCAATGAGAATGATGTAATAAACATATGATAAATGCTAACAATCTCCCCCTTATTACATCATATTCCCAAGAGAAAAAGTCAAGAAAGTTTGAAAAGTTTAAAACTTCATAGTTGCAAGAGATTTGGTGAATATATCAACACTTTGCTCTTGAGTTGAACAAAACTAGAGTTGGATATTTTTTGTTGAACATGCTCATGGATATGGTGACACTAAACCTCAATATAATTGGTCTGCTCATGAAAAATAGGATTGCGAATAAATTTCAACACACTCTAATTTTTAATAAACAATGTGGTAGGACATGTCTCAAGAACACCCATATCTATCGAAATGTGATGTAACCATATTGCCTCACAAACAACACCTAAAGTGCTATACTTTTCCTTTGTGGAAGAGCAAGCAATAGTGGTTTGCTTTATGCTCCCCCAAGATATCGGACCAGATCCCAAATAGAAAATGAAGCTTGAAGAAGACTTCTTGTTATCCACTAAACTTGTATAGTCCGCATCCATGTATCCACACAAATAAAATCTGTATTTTTCTTATATTCCAGGCCATATGCCATTGTACCACAAGCACATCTCAAAACATGCTTTGCTACTTTCCAATGAACAATCTTAGCTTCTTTGAAATATTCTGACCAATTTTTTAAATTTTTCAATAGTAATTACAATACAACATGCACCTATTAGGGTTAGTCCAAACCAAAACCAGTAGTTGCAAGTAACTCTTTGCCAAGAATGCACACTCAATCTCAAGAAGAGAGAGGTTTTGTCATATGGCAAGAGGGTCGTCAGTACAATGGAAAGAAGCTACAAAGCTAAAGTAAACTCGACACCAAGGATGTGCTTTCCAACCCAGAGTGGGAATGGAGCTACCATATGGCGGAGATACTAAGAACTACAACTGCAATTCAAACATAAGATAGGTGGCAAGCTAGCCTCTTCCACTTATTTAGTGGGTATTACAAAGCATGAAGAGATAGATTAAGAAATGCTGACAGTACTATTGTTCAACTTACAGAGTAATAGAGAGTGCCTGCAAGAACAAGGAATAGAAGCTCTCCACTGCTGCAATATTGAATATGATCTCCACAAAGCTTAATAAGACTTCTAATCACCAACCCTTCACCAAAGATGCAATTTCCTAATTCTGATATGACAGACCTTGGACTGAAAATGCATAACCAGCAATACAGAACCCCACTAAAATGCTAGCAACTCACACTAGACTCATCCAAACGACCCCAAATCAAATGCTAAAGCTTCCTAAGATGATGGCGCCCAAGTAAGAACTAGAAAACTGACCCAAGAACTAGAATATTTTTTGGGATGAATTCCAAGAGGATCCAAAATGGTATGACCCTTCAAGGAGGGTGACTTAGCTTCTATAAAATCTAATACTCGATAATAAATTATGAAAATTTGTCAACAGGGGTACCCTTACCAATGAGATGCAAAGAAACAATACCCAGAATGAGATTATTTTTATTTTCTGATAGATGAGCACAAACAACTTTCAGCTAGACTGAATCAACAACTCCAAAAATTGATATAAAATGCAAGAAATTGAACTACAAGCAAACAAAGCTACAAAGAAAACCTCACTACAAAATTCTCTCATCAACAAGCTATCATCTCCACTAGTTGCTATCTTTCAAGCAAGAATTCGAGCCAAGCTAGGAGGCATACATTCCTGAAAGCAATCCCAGTACCATTCTGGCAACATAACATTACTCAAGTCATAAGATGATAAAATGAAGAGAAGAGGCCTCCTTTTATAGACTCAGCAAAAGCATCTCTAGAAGCTTCTAGAAAGGGTGCCCAAATTTCAAATTTCAAATTACTTTATTTCCCTCCTTGAAGAATGGCATCCCACTTCTCAAGGCAATATTTGACCTTTATTAATTTTTAAAAAATTCATCTTTTCTCACAAGTTGGCGTCCCTTTTCCAAGCTTAATTTTGGCCTTAGAAAAATATTAAAATAACCTTCTTATGAGGCAAGCACCCTTGAGTCCCCCTTTTAAAACAATTTTAAGTGATAAAGCTAGGCCAAGGGGTCAACATTAAAACATAATATTAAAATATAATATTGTTTAAATCAGCTCAACTTATCTCTCCAGAAAATGCACCCAAGGCCAAAAATCAAAATATCAACTAAACTGCCTGAAGAAGAAAGCTTGTTGGATTGGTGCCAACTGGACTGCTGCCAAAAATAGAATTTACTAAAAATAGTAAATTCAGAAAGTTGCTCGGATCAATGTGCATACGATGCCATTGCGAAGCTTTCTGAAAAACTAGAAAGAATCTGCAATCCACAATCCCAAACTCCAAGATGTAGCCATCATAACTTACTAAAAATAGTAAGTTCGGAAAGGTTGTTTGACACAATTGCATGTCATACCTCTGCGAAGCCCTCTAAAAACCCAGAAGGAATCCAGAATCCAAACAACCAAACTCCAACATGCAAAACCTTGAATCTTCAAAAGAACCCACCAAGCAGTTGAAAACCCTAATTCTGCCTCTAACTAGCCGACAGCACACTGGGGATAGACCATCAATCATTGAAAAGTGTAGTGCTAAAAATAGGGATATTACAGTCCGCCCTTCCCAAAATTGCTTGTCCTCAAGCAATACCACCAAAACTCCAAAAAAATTAAAACTAATCCATACCAAAACATGTATGATCCCAGGGTCCCATGTTCATCTCAGGAAGGACCCACCATGCCAATGCTGCACCACTCTGATCATATCTATGAAAACATCACACCAATGCTGCACTAACTACCCTTGTAACTCCAAAATGTTACCATCCATAATACTCAAATTCTGAAATCTTAAAGGACTGAGATCAATATCATGCAATGTCTCATGTCCAAAATGCTCTGAGTCAAAAATATCAACCATACCACTGTCTATCACAATCATAGGCAATAGGAAAGGTAGTCTACTCAACTCAAAATCAAACCCCTCATCATATCTCCATAAGGTATCGAACAGAGCCATGACTGCAAATGTGACATTTCCAAATCTTCTTGCAAAGAGGAAAGCAGTCCTTTGCAAGAGCTCAACAAACTCATACTCATAACTCCTCATGGAGCTACCATGCCTCATCTGAATTATACTAATACCACCATGAAGACTACATAAAACTCTCATAGTTCCAACCTCATGAGTCTCATAATGATGAATCAAAGCAAGTGGTAGTTCGCTGTCTTGAACCAACAATGAGAGAAAACTATCAAAGTTAACATCACAAACCTCTATAATATGAACTTGGAGAGTAGGAAAGGTGTGAAGAAACAAATAATCAATGTTGTTCAAGGTTGGAATCAGCGTAGTACAATCTGATTCTAGAGCTCTACATAAGGAAATATAACAACACCAATGAAATTCCCAAGTGTGAGCGTGTGAGATGGGCATCGAGTTACAAGATAACTCCTCCAAGGTGGCCAGATAATACACTAGAGCAACCTCCAACTGAAAAATCCCACCTCTTTGACAAGTAGTGATGGAAAAACTCTCCCAAATCAGAGTAACTCCACAAGTAAGGTGGCTGGTCTACCTCCAACCAACAAACTCCTATCTCAAAATCTTCCCTTGTCTTAGCTGAGGATCACTCCCAAGAGCAACCAACTGTTCATCTCTCCAACTCATACTCCAAATCTCTCTCCAATCCATGTGTTGATGAACAAACATAACCATCAAGTGGCTAGTAAAGAAGGGGACAACGCGAAAAAGTCTAAAAATTTGATCATTATTCCTCCAAAAATTCTTCTTTCCACAAGCAATATGCTCCATCAACCCATGTTGAGAATCCCAAGCATGGATACCCAACTGAAAATAATCTCCAACACTTCAGAGAGAAAACATAGCACATCTCTAAGTGCTGGTCAAAATCAAGTGTATACTTGTGAAATTGGCATTCCTTCTGATGACCCTCTAAAACCAATCCATGAAAGCTTCAACAATACTGGAGCATGAAACATAAGATGACTTCAAATTCAACTCCCAAAATAGACTAGCATCACTCAACCCAAGGAATGGATTGACAAGAGTGCAAACACCATGTTCTGGTCCATCTTCCCAAGTGAAGACTACATCCTCAATCCCTCTTAAGCATTCTTGATCAAACGTTCTTCTTGGAAGATTACCAATTGCAAGGAGCGAATCTCCCTCATGTTTGGCTTGCAAAAATTCAATAATCTGAAAATCACGTTCCCTATTGTGTTGGGAAACTTCATCAGGATCCCATTTCGTTCTATTGTCAATTGATGCTTCATCTTCCATCACAAAAAGAGGTTTATCATAAGTTTCCTCAACACCCATTTCAAAGAGAGGATTGTTAAAAAATTGGAAGTCATTCCTTTCATCTTGCTGCTCCAAATCAGCACATGCAACCTCTGATTTTCTTGAGATGCTTTCAAGATCAAAATCCTCTTGAAGACTATCAAGCTCTCCAATCACTTGCTTGATTTCTTCAGCTCTTTGAACACCCTCTTGCTCCTTGAAAAGTTTGAAGTCAGCAAATTGGTCCTCAACCTCCGTTAGAGCCAACTGAGTTTTTTCCAACATGTCCTTTATTGATTCAAGCTCCAGAGTGAGCTCATCAATCATACTCTCCTTTTCATGTAAAGCACAAATGGTCTCTGTTGCAACTTCAATGGCACGATCTCGATCTTCAATCGAGTGCATGTACTCGGACTTCAAGGTCTTCAATGAATCTCTGATAAGTTGCAACTTTGGAAGAGCAACTTCATCTGTCACTCCTCTTCGTCTCTCTTCAAGCTGAGCCTTCCAGTAAAGCTCTTCAACCAAGCTATGTATGGAGTCAAACTGGGATAGAACTTGCACTTCCTTGTCAATGGACATCTTGAATTGACTTCCCCACTCATAAGAATGCAAAGATGATGAACTGCTGATAGGCTGCAACTGAAAATCAGAACCTTGTCCCTTGTCTTTGCTACCCTTAATGCTGCTCCAACATCCTTGTACTTTACCCCCAACATGCGGATAATGCTCAATGCCATGGAGATGATCATTCTCCATGATTTCTCTGACTTTATGTTTGCAACCAAATTCTTGAATGGAAAAATCAGACTTGTGTTTAGTAACGCCTTCAAACTCTACATCTTCAAGAGCCATATGGTCATCAAGCTCTTCTTCCTTATCACTGTCTTCTTGATCAAACGTTATGGAAGCCTCCAACTTGATCAATGAATCATAATTGTTTGTTGTTCGGAAAGTTTCTGTAGCAATATGCTCTTCTTTAGTGGCTGCAACCACTTCAAAGAGATCATTATGGAGCTTTGTTGAACAATCTTCTTCTTCAAAGACAACTTCCCCTCTAATGGCCACCTCATAGTTTGCAATACAATCTGATTTTTGTTCTTCATCAGAATCAAAGAGAAACTTATCCCACATAGGTTCTTTATCATAACTTGATGCCAACACACCCGGATCCCAAATGGTAAGAGGTGATTGTATTGATCACAAGGAAAGTGTTCTTCATGTATCTTTTGGAGTGCAAACTCTTTGAATAGGTCAATTCTCAAATCACAGAAGTTGATATCTTCAAAAACATTTCCTTCCAATGGTTTGGTTTGCTGATCAAACCCAAAACCAACAATGTTGCCACCAAAGTGAAGTGAAGAATCTTCAATGCTTGTTGTTTTGAAAACTTCACCTTCATTATCTTTTATGGAACCATCATGAGAAAGTATGTCGCTAATTTCTTCATGTGGAACTTCTTGGAAAGTTGAGACAACAAGAGTAAAATATTTCATCTTCAAATCTTCAACATGACCATGCATGAACTCATTGGATTCATCTTCAAGTCCATTAATATTTCCTTCATCTTTCTATTCTTCAACAAACTCATCCCACACAACTGTTCTGCCAACATCTTCTATGAAGTCATTCATCTGAAGACCTTCATTGGATGAATCCTTGTTAGGACTCAAGACTGTTGTTATGTTCTTTTCACCGTACTGCTCTTCATCACTTGCTATCGCATGCAAGTCAAGGGGCATATTATGGGGCTCTTCCACACACTCTTCAATTGTCACGGTTTCTTCATCGAGCTCACGATCAATATGAGGTGACATGTGCACCATGCTTGTACCATCAAAAGGTGGTAACGTAACTTTGTTGATGGCATGCTGTGAGTTCCTCTGCATTGCTGGTACCCTCTGATTATAATATCTTCCCTGACCTTTATTCTTTCTTTTATGGTCCATAAAGTCATTGTAAGTCTTGTCACGCTTGACTTCATCAGGAAGGGAATTATACTCAGCATTTTTATGTCTTTCATTGTCCACATATGACATAGAGTCTTCTAAGTCAGGTTGAGAAATATCTGGAGTCAAGAAAGTGGGTTTGAATGGCCTTGAAGAGATGTATGTGTTATTTGAAGTACGCTGATCCCAATTACCATTATGATGATTTGAAGCACTATGCTCTCCTATAGGCCTTGTATTTCTCTGAAGATTGTTTTGCGGTATTGTGTTTTGACCCATCCTTCCCAACATAAGAGATATCATATCCATCATTGCGTTTAATTTCTTATCCAACCTTCTTCCTCTTTCCTCCCTGTTACTGAATGATCTCTCCTTACCACTAAATGATCTCTCATTTCCTGGTTGCATTTTTGTTTCCTGAGAAGATTCATAATGTGCTCTTAGATGCTATTTTTTTAGTAACTCATCTGCCAACTGAATCTATCTTTTTCATAGGATGGTAGGATCTTGGCTCTGATACCATTGAAATATTCTGACCAATTTTTTAAATTTTTCAATAGCAATTAAAATACAACATGCACCTGTTAGGGGTAGTCCAAACCAAAACCAGCAGTTGCAAGTAACTCTTTGCCAAGAATGTGCACTCAATCTCAAGAAGAGAGAGGTGATGTCATATGGCAAGAGGATTGTCAGTACAATGGAAAGAAGCTACAAAGCTGAAGTAAACTTGACGCCAAGGATGTGCTTTCCAACGCATAGTGGGAATGGAGCTACCATATGGTGGAGATACTAAGAACTACAACTGCAATTCAAACATAAGATAGGCGGCAAGCCAGCCTCTTCCGCTTATTCAGTGGGTATTACAAAGCATGAAGAGATAGATTAAGAAATGCTAACAGTACTACTATTCAGCTTACAAAGTAATAGAGAGTGCCTGTAAGAACAAGGAATAGAAGATCTCCACTGCTGTAATATTGAATATGATCTCCACAAAGCTTAATAAGACTTCTAATCACCAACCCTTCACAAAAGATGTAATTTCCTAATTTTAATATGGCAAAACTTGGACTGAAAATGCATAACCAGCAATACAAAACCCCACTAAAATGCTAGCAACTCACACTAGACTCATCCAAACGACCCCAAATCAAATGCTAAAGCTTCCTAAGATGATGGCGCCCAAGTAAGAACTAGAAAACTGACCCAAAAACTAGAATATTTTTTGGCACGAATTCCAAGAGGATCCAGAATGGTACGACCCTTCAAGGAGGGTGACTTAGCTTCTATAAAATCCAATACTCGATAATAAATTATGCAAATTTGTCAAGAGGGGCACCCTTACCAATGAGATGCAAAGAAACAATACCCATAATGAGATTATTTTTATTTTCTGATATATGAGAACAAACAACTTTCAGCTACACTGAATCAACAACTCCAGAAATTGATATAAAATGCAAGAAACTGAACTACAAGCAAACAAAGCTACAAATCAAACCTCACTACAAAATTCTTTCATCAACAAGCTATCATCTCCACTAGTTGCTATCTTTCAAGCAATAAGTCGAGCCAAGCTAGGAGGCATACATTCCTCGAAGCAATCCCAGTACCATTCCGGCAGCATAACATTACTCAAGTCATAAGATGATAAAATGAAGAGAAGAGGCCTCCTTTTATAGACTCAGCAAAAGCATCTCTAGAAGCTTCTAGAAAGGGCGCCCAAATTTCAAATTTGAAATTACTTTATTTCCCTCCAAAGAATGGCATCCCACTTCTCAAGGCAATATTTGACCTTTATTAATTTTTTAAAAATTCATCTTTTCTCACAAGTTGGCGTCCCTTTTCCAAGCTTAATTTTGGACTTAGAAAAATATTAAAATAACCTCTTGATGAGGCAAGCACCCTTGAGTCCCCCTTTTAAAACAACTTTAAGTGATAAAGCTAGGCCAAGGGGTCAACATTAAAACATAATATTAAAATATGATATTATTTAAATCAACTCAACTTATCTCTCCAGAAAATGCACCCAAGGCCAAAAATCAAAATATCAACTAAACTGCCTGAAGAGGAAAGCCTACTGAATTGATGCCAACTGGACTGCTGTGAAAAATAGAATTTACTAAAAATAGTAAATTCAGAAAGTTGCTCGGATCAACATGCATGCGATGCCATTGCGAAGCTTTCTAAAAACCCAAAAAGAATCAGCAATCCAAAATCCCAAACTCCAAGATGTAGTCGTCATAACTTACTAAAAATAGTAAGTTCAGAAAGGTTGTCTGACGTAGTTGCATGTCATACCTCTGCGAAGTCCTCTAAAAACCCAGAAGGAATCTAGAATCCAAACAACCAAAATCCAACATGCAAAACCCTGAATCTTCAAAAGAACCCACCAAGTAGTCAGAAACCTTAATTCTACCTCTAACTAGCTGACAGCCGACCAGGGATAGACCATCAATCATTGAAAAGTGTAGTGCTAAAAATGGGGATATTGCATTCTTGCATAAACCTAGAAAGATAATTGACAACATAGTTGATATTTGGCCTAGTATAAGTTAGGTAGATGAGTCTTCCAATCAATTGATGATAGAGTAGCATTCACTTGAGGTGATGGATCATGGCAGGAAAGTTGCAAACTTGTCTCCATGGGTGTTGACATAGATTTGCAATCTTCCATTTTGAATCTCTTGAGCAATGCCTTGGCATATTTCATCTAAGATACATAGATATGATTCTTCTTTTGCCACACTTAAAGTCCAAGACAATAATGCAAGAGCTTGAGTTCTATCATGTTGAATAATGGTTTGAGATCATTCTTTGTAGCATCAATCAACCATGGATAACTCCTTGTGATGACCAGATTGTCGACATATACAATCAAAATTACAATCTCCCACTTTGCTCTTTGAGGTAGAGATTGGGATCATAAGTATTCCTGATGAATCCATGATTAAAGAGATGTTCATCAATCTTGATGTGTTAGGC
Organism: Sequoia sempervirens; assembly: GCA_007258455.2. Classification (NCBI taxonomy): domain Eukaryota; kingdom Viridiplantae; phylum Streptophyta; class Pinopsida; order Cupressales; family Cupressaceae; genus Sequoia; species Sequoia sempervirens. Next base: position 71,847 of record VDFB02191691.1, read on the forward strand.
TTGAGGAGCTTGTTTAAGACTGTAGAGGGATTTGACAAGTCTATAAAGTTTATGTTGGTGGCTAAGTGCAACATATCTCTCTAGTTGAGTCATGTAGACTTCTTCCTTGAGATCTCCATTAAGAAAGGCACTCTTGACATCCATCTAATGAACTTTCTAGCTGAATTGTGCTACCATCGCCAAGACCATGCGAATAGTCTTGATTTTGCAGTGGGTGCAAAAGTTTCATCATTGTCAATACCTTCCTTTTGCACATAGCCCTTAGCCACAAGTCGGGTCTTGTACTTATCATTGCTACCGTCTACCTTATCTTGATTCTAAAAACCCATTTGCATCCAATAGATTTCTTCCTTGGTGGAAGATCAACAAGTTCCCATGGATTATTCCTCAATAAGGCATGATATTCTACATCCATGGCATCCTTCCAAGGTGGTGACTCAAGAGCTTTCCGAACTATTTTTTTCCTAAAATTTGAATAATTGTACACATGAGAGCCAAATTTACCTCTTCACGAGACTTGTTGCGAGTTTGGGGCCTAGTGAAAGAGGTATTTGTGACTGCATCATCTTTAGCATCCTTTATGGTGGCTTGGTACCACTTAGGAAGCATTTTGTGCACATGAGATGAGGATGGAGGTGGTGAAAGAGGGGGAAGTTGATCTAGTGGGAACAAAGCCTCTTTGTCAGGATCCTCATCTTTAGATTCAACAATCTTTAGTCTTTGAGAACTAGTAGGAGATGGTGAGGTAGAGATGCTACGTCTTGTTTCCTCATCAAAAAAATCCCTACTAATGTACACTTTCTGTGTTAATACATCCATAAGTTGATATCTTTTCAATTTGGAATTGTACCCAAGGAAAATGAATTTCAAAGATTTACTAACCAATTTTTTCCTTTGTACCTTGGGAACATGCATGTAAGTTGTATATCCAAACACTTTGAAATATGATATTGAGGGATTCTTACCAATCCAAGCTTATTTAGGTGTGATACTTTCAAGAACTTTGGTGGGTGCTTGATTCAACAAATACAATGTTGTGTAAACTACTTTAGCCTAGAATGTTGGAGAAAGATCTGCATCTTTCAACATATATTGTACCATTTTCAACAATAGTACAATTATGCCTCTCTGCAAACCATTCTAGTGAGGTGTGTGTAATGTCCCCTTTTTCCAAGACCTATATCTTGTACTGGTTAGCCTACTATTTGGTTCTCGTAGGCTAATGAGACATTCAGGGAACCCTTTGGAGGGTATTCAAGAGTTTTCAGCAGGCTTGTGTATTCGTCTCTGCATATTCAACTCAATGTTTCAATTGGTTGGTTGGCCTTATGAGGCAATTTAGGATTTGTTCCTTGCTACTTACTATTTTTAGTAAGTACCATCAGGGTCACTAACAACACTCTTGCGGTTCCTTGCTAAAAAAAGGAGAATATTTTCTACAAAAGTCAAAGTCAAAGTCAAGGTAAGAAAGTCAAAGTCAAAGTTGGAGTCAAGGGAAGAAAGTCAAAGTCAAAACCAATGGAAGAAAGTCAAAGTCAAAGTCAACAAAAGTCAAAATCAAAGTCAAGGGATAAGGATAAGGATTGCAAAATATCTTATCCACAGAGGATAAGGATTGCACAATATCTTATCAACAGGATAAGAATGACAACTCAGGATAAGATTGACAACTCATAAAGCAAAAAGGTGAATCTTATCTACAAAGGATAAGGATGAAAACTCATAGGAAAAATATCTAAAGTCAACATGACTTTTTGATTTAGGCTCTCAAAATCTATAAATAAGATGCCTATGCTTTGTTACAATCATCCAAGTTTATTATACACAAATAAAAAGTTGAGCAACAAGGGTTTGCAGGTATGGAGTTCCAAGTTGATCTGAGGATGAAAACCCTTGATTAGGATAGAGTCTACAAGTGTGGAAGATCACCCAAGGTCTTTTGTTTGGATGATTTCACACAAAGATCATCATTTGAGCATTCACAGATTTACTTTGAAGTTTCATTCAACATTTTCAGTTCATATCAGCAAATTATAATAAGACAGAGGTCACTTCCGACAGTTGCACAATCCCTACCTGGCATGTTTCGGGTATGAATCATATGTAACTTCTGAATCATTAATTAAATCTGGTCATTTATCTCTTGCATCTGTTTAGAACTGTCATTTTGTAAAAAATCTTTATTATCTGTATTGTAGAACTTGCTTTTGTGGAGTTAAGAGGAATGGATTTGAAACAGAATGTAATCAGATGCTAAAGATTGTAGAGCAGTAACAGTAAAAAAATATTCATGAAAATTGTCAATTAGGGGAAACCAGCCAATCAATGAGTAGAGGAAACAAGTAACAAAAAGGCGTGCTCCAATTTTTAGACCTTTCTTAGTGCTCATTCATAAGAATTTGGTATAGGTTTTATGGTGTCTTGTAGTTCATTTAGCAAGTTCAGTTTGACAGTAAGCAGGATATTTTCAAACCAGTCTTGATGAGTTTTCTATTTCTTAGTTTATAACAGAAATATAAGTGAACTTTTAACGATAATATTGATTAAAATGTCTCTAAGATGGCATAAGTAAACAAGTTAGAGAAATTTCTTCAGAGAAATTACAAGAAGGCGAAGGTAGGAAATAGTCGAGCCTTACAATCAAAACCAGAATATTCCAGTAATTGCTCAAATTGCACATTGTTTTTTGTGAAAAAGTGCTATAATCATTTTATTAAGGTATGATATCAAAATTGAATGAAAGTAAAGAGATATAATTTTATTTATCTTCAAAGAAATGTGTATTCTTTTATCTTGTTATTCTACTATGCACCTGTTTTCTGCAGATGCTTTTACTCAAGGGTTACAACTCATTTGTAATCATATATACTATATACTATATATTCTCCTAATGGATAAATATGGGCAGTCCCTTAGTACAAAAGTTCTATTTTTCTATTTCAGTAACATGGAAGAATTTATAGGAAGATTCGCTCAACTAACTCCACAAGAAAGAGCAAAAAGGTATATTTTGATTTTCAAGTTTTTAAACTTGATAAGGATTTTAGGAAATTTTTCTACTTTGAAATTGTCATTTTCTATAATAGAAAAAGATGCAAATTACTAATTTGTATTTTTATTTGAATAGGAAGCTAGAAAGTCTTGAAGTAAGATACTCAATGACCATTCTTTCTTGATTAGCATTTTTATTGTGCAACCTTTAGTAAGGATGTTATTATGAATGATTATTATAGTTTTTGAGCTTTCCATTATGTTATCATATATGTTCCATGCAATGTAGCTTTTCATGGTGATTTCTTTTTCAGTTTGGATTAAAAATTCACTTATGATACTAATAATATTCAAACTATTGAATCTCAGGCACTTGAGAAAACATTTAGAAAGCTAGACCATGATGTTAATATAGAAGATTTCTTGGGAGCAAGGTAATTATTAAATCATTAAAACTTCAACAATGTAGCCAATAGTTCTTTTGCTTTTTCTTCCCATTTTCCAAACTACTAAGAAAATAACATTCATTATTTGTTTTGTGGCCCTATTTTATCCAGCAACCAAACAACTAAACAATTGAGGTAACTTTTTTCCTTTTTTATTCTTATTATTTGCTTAATTGTGCAAATTAGACCGATCTCTTAATTTTTGGAATCATTATCATCTCATTTGATGTGTGTAAGATGTAATGAACTTCATTAGACTTGCAATGATCTCTTGCCATCCTTGAGGAAACAGTTGTATGGTAAACTAGATATATGTCAACGATTTTTTGTTAAACTATACATGTATCATATAGTTTTTAAAAATTATCAAAGGGTAATGAAGTTGCAAACTCAGCTAACAACTTGAAATCTTGTGTTGCTGGACCTTTTCTCACATCACAACTATAGGAAAATGAATATGGAGATCCTAAATCTTGCATGTTCTAGTCCTATAGTTGGTGCATCTGTTGTATTCTTGGGTCCATGTTCATTGGGTGATCAGTGAAAGCTAGAAGTACATACACAAACACATAGAAATGTACTGAGCACATGACACACATAATAACTCTATCTAAATGAACATATATGCTTGCAATGGATATTCTAATTACTCAATATTAATAACAAAATACCGAATGAAACAAACTATAGATGAGGTGTTTTCTACGATGTATGAGTCTCCTCGATGGTCTTTATGGGGATGTCTTCTTTTGAATTTGGCAATGTTGAGAAAAATGTATGGTGGTTTTGGTGTAAAATTTAAATACCATCTTGGAGGTGTGTAACTACTCAAACCCTCATCACATTACAGACAAATAAAAATGTGGCACAAGATTATTTTATGACATGTGAGCACCAACCTGGTATATATTTTCATGTGAATTCAGTTCAAGATGTTCACTTTGGAGGATATCCATGTAATGTGTCTAAAAGGGGGTGTTTGCATTGGAGAATGTCCTCGAAAGGTGATCTTGGGGTTTTGTGCACCACAAAGTGTCAATCCCACTAACTCAACATAATTGCGTGTACATCTATTACAATTTTTATGAAACATGATTATTCATTCAAATCAAAAAGAGCTATTTACAATATTTATAATGAGACCCATTGTGAGCAAAAATGTGACATATTTTCTTGCTACTCCACATCTAATGCTTGCTCATCTAGAGCTCTTCCTATTCATCATTATTTCACCCGCACATGATGATTCACCTTTGGTGATTCCAAACCCCCTTACCAATAAGTAAATGTCATACCACAAATGATGGGCATAGTGCTAAATTAGGTACAAATATCAATGCTATATTTCGTGCATAAACTCTACCATTGCATTCTTAAAATTGTGCAATGATTTAAATGGATTGTTGTGGGTGTGTGTTTGTGTCATTGAACTGCAGCTATAGGAACTATTCATGTGACTAGTATTAGAAATTGTACCATCCTACAACATATATAACACATCATTTCAATAAATCCACCCCATTGAGCAATGCATCCCTTAAAAGCTACACTAGGATTTGTAGGGGACTTGGCTGATTTTGGAAGTAAAAATAACAGCATTTACTGCCAAACCTAAATAAAATCAAGACTTTATGAATTTCTTTCTAAGCACCAAACTATTAATAAATTAGTAGAAAGATTGAGCATCAAACCTGACTAAAATCAAGACTTTATGGATTCCTTTCTGAGCACCAAACTGTTACTAAATTAGTAGAAAGATTGAGCATCAAATTGAAGCTAGCCAAAAATTGAAACTAACAACAAAAAACTCATTGAAATGTGCAGTTCACAAGATATATAGATCTAATTAACCTGTCCTTGAAATGCTAAGAGGAGTATTCAAATTCTTACCTTTTTGAGTTCTTTCATTTCAAATTCCAGTGGCCATTGCATTGCCACATTTCAGTCATTTCTTTTTTCCCCCTTTATTAAGATCTTATAGGTGTTGAATTTTGTGTAAAAATTCCCAAAGGTAGGATGGCTCTTCCATTCTCTTTAATTAGCTAGTGAAAATTGAGCCCTCTCTTTCTTATAATGCTCATGGGTTTGCCTTAATATGTTTTCAAAAGTGGCATCTTTTGTCCTTATTAGGACACTGATATGTATACACAAACTCTTTTATTTAACCTCTTTGTGTGTTTTCTCTTGTTTGTTTCTTTTTCTTCTCTTCTTCATATAGATTAGAATTTTTGTACTTACATCAAAGTGTATGTTTCCTTATCTCTTCTCCATATATGTCTGATGCCATGTGATGTAACTGTTTGTGATTTCATTGCTTCAATTCTATTGGGAAAAACAAAGAGCATCTATATTTGCACAGTAAAAAAAAATGATTATGTTATTGAGTTGATTTTCAATGTATCACAATATGGCTTTTAAAAAGCCTTTCCAACATAACTTCCCAAATTACAATTCTACAAGAATCCAACTGATTATTTTAATAACAATAATAAACTACAAGTCACTAAGATGATTTTATACAATATGGAAACCTTAATATTTTAACAAATTTTTCAAAAGTTGATCCATCATTGTTCATGTGCCATTAGATTTGCAATTTGAACTACCATTATTTTGTTAGACATAATGGTAACACCATATCCAATTACATGTAGGATAGGTTTAGCCAGTGATATTGGTCCATATCCAACTAGGGGAGAGGGGCCCATAATGGAGCAGGGTCCAATAGTGGGGATAGAAGTAGTCCTCAGTGGGTCCCATAGTGGAGCACTTTAATAGCCAATTGCAAAACACTTTTTATCCATAAAGTATGCAAAGTGACAAATCATGTGATGCCACATCAGCGCACCAATAAAACATGACTTAGTGCACCACTATCGGTCTCACTTTTTTTTGGGCCTTTTTGGATGCATCAATGAAAAGCATGCTGATGTGGCATCATATTTGATGATGTGGCCCTAAAACGAAATATAGAAGCACATGAGTTGCCAAATAAAATTTTGTACAAAATTGGGAGTGATTTGAAATTTCCACGTAGGATTTTGAGAAACTTGAAGTTAGGGTGCTCCACTATAGGCCCCTCTCCCCTAGTGACCTTAAATTTCTCATTCAACCTTCACATGTCACTCTTCTCCAAAGCACCTAGCAAGAGCTCTTTCCTTCAAAAAAATTATACTAAACCTCTGAAAATGAATGCCATTGTTTGAGTTGAGTTTACTCTTTATACAATTTTGTGGCATCAACACTCCATTAGTTGGCCCAAAGTGATCATCCAACTCAAAACTGGACAAATTTTTGCATTACCAATGTTTCTTCATGATCATCAATGATGGATGTTTGTGCAATATAATTGAGACTTAGACTTGGTTCAGATTTTCTTGGCACATTTTAGGCTTGAACTTGGATTTGGCGAAAAATATCAAAAAAAAAATCACATGAATTGACAGTAAATTGAAAAACTATAAATTTTGAATAGAAATACTTTAAATAATTGAACTTTGAAAAAGTAGCTACTATAGAAAAAAGGATCCGAGGATAACAAGTTTTTGTTTTAGGATTTGAGATTTTCAATAACAAACATCCTTAGCAGCAAAATAATAAGATGAAACCCCATGATATGACAACTTTCAGAAAGCCTAGATAATAACTTTCTGTCTCACTTTCTACATTACATAAATACTAAAATCCAATCTATCTGCACACCATCAAATTCTCCACAGCTTTCAATGTGCAAGTTTAAAATTTGAAAGATGTACTCAAATATATGAAGAGTTGAACTCGGTTGAGTGTGACAAGAAAAAAAAATTGGATATCAGCCTTTTCAAGTGATGGGAAGATATTTGAAATGTGTTCATAGAAGAAATTTGAGTTGTTGTACGATGATAGTAAAGTGATGAAAAAGACTTCTGATTTGAAGAGTTGAACTCAGTTCAGTTTGATAAACATAGCTAGGATATTATGGAAAATGAGTACTTTGAGCATCAAGATCCCAATGAAGAAGACACTAATGTGGTCAATGATGATACTGTTAGTTTTCTTCAAGAGTATTCTGAGAGAAGTGGTAGATATGAACATGAGATTCAAGTACTTGTGGATAGTTTGACTGGGCATGTTTTTGATGTGAGGTATTTCTCATAACTCCTTTTCTATTCCTTAGGATCATGCCCTTGATGGGTTTGTAACATGATCCACATTCACATTCCAGTATGATTTCTGAATAGTATCCTTTGATTCTTAATCAGAGACAAAGCACAAGAATGGCCAAGTCTTTTGATTCTATAGCAGAGGGACCTGACATAGTAGACCTTAAGGGACTTTTTGGAGCTGCTATTGTAGTTCTCTTTTTGTTGTCCATACTCTTTGTTACGTTGTTGTTTGAGCTATGATGTGAACTTTGGCTTGGTTTTAGATGAGTGTTCATAAGAGAAAATGGTGTTCTCAAATCTGAAATATCAAAACTAACTTAAATTTTACTTTTTAAATTTCTTGATTGCATATGCATTTGACTGTTCCATCGTGTATCTCATAGGAGTTGTTTACCCCTTAATGATAGTTTAGAAAATATATTGCTCTAATGAACACTTATCTAAAACCAAGCCAAAGTTCACATCATGGCTCAAACAACAACCTAACAAAGAGTATAGAAACAAAAAGAGAACTACAATAGCAGCTCCAACAAGTCCTTTAAGGTCTGCAATGTAAGGTCCCTCTACTACAGAACCAGAAGACTTGACCATTCTTGTGCTCTGTCTCTGATCAAGAATCAATGGAGACTATTGACCTCAAAAATCATGCTGGAAATGTGATTGTGGATCATGTTACAAATTCCATCAAGGGTATGATCCTCAGGAGTAGAAAAGGAGTTATGAGAAATACCTCACATCAAAAACATCCCCAGTCAAACTATCCGCAAGTACTTGAATCTCATTTTCATATCTACCACTTCTCTCACAATCCTCTTGAAGATTACTAATAGTATCATCATTGACCACATTAGAGTCTGCCTCATTGGAATCCTGCTGCTCAAAGTACTCATCATACAACATCTCAAATTTCTTCTACGAACACATTTCAAATATCTTCCTATCACTTGAAACAACCGATATCAAACTCCTTTTTCCTGGCGAACTCAATTGAGTTCAACTCTTCAAATTATAAGTTTTGTTCATCACTTTACTATCATCATACAACATCACAATTTTTTTCTATGAACACAGTTCAAATGTCTTCCCATCGCTCGAAATGGCCAATATCAAATTCCTTTTGCCAATCATTAGAAAATTCCTTGATATAGAAAATATTTGACCTTATCAAACTTGTTTTGCTAATGATTAGAAAATTCCTTGATATAGAAAAAAATTATCTTTAATAAAAAATTGTTAATCTCCATGCCCCTTTGTCACTCATATTGTTTGGAAAAAATTGCAACTTCATATTGAGTCTTCATAGCTAGTTTCCCTAATACACAAAAGCTTGTGTATGTCCATTGTTACTGATGTCTAAAGAAGGGTATGATCCTCAGGAGTAGAAAATGAGTTATGAGAAATACCTCACATCAGAAACATCCCCAGTCAAACTATCCACAAGTACTTGAATCTCATCTTCATATTTACCACTTCTCTCACAATCCTCTTGAAGATTACTAACAGTATCGTCATTGACCACATTAGAGTCTGCCTCATTGGAATCCTGCTACTCAAAGTACTCATTTTCCATAATATCCTAGCTATGTTTATAAAACTCAACTAATTTCAACTCTTCAAATCATAAGTCTTGTTCATCACTTTACTATCATCATACAACATCTCAAATTTCTTCTACGAAAACATTTCAAATATCTTCCTATCTCTTGAACAACCGATATCAAACTCCTTTTGCCTGTCAAACTCAATTGAGTTCAACTCTTCAAATTACAAGTTTTGTTCGTCACTTTACTATCATTATATAGCATCACAATTTTTTTCTATGAACCAAAAGGCAAGGATCTTAGGCGTATTTAGCTGGGAAAGAAGTACGTCCTTGCTACAACAAAGTACAACCTCTAGCAACAATAAAGAAAGTACGACTGGTAAATATAAAGACTCAACAACTGTAAATGATCTCCAGTCAAGTCATCCCTGACATCTGATGAATAATCTCAACTTATTCTGAATCTATCACAGTAAGCACAAATGGAACCTCTGAATGAAGTCGCCCTATTGAAAATCTTCAACTGGTATTGCACAGTCTCAGTATGCCTGATTCTGAAGAGGGAACGTTCTTCAAAACTTGATGATCTGCAGAAACCCTCGTTTCTCAAACCCCAATGTTTTTAGAGAGAAAATAAGACAAATTAGGAAAATCAACATAATGAGTTCGATTTTCCTTGAGGAAATATATAACCTCTCTCAACAGGTCGACCCTTCACAAAAAAGCTATTAAATGAGCAATTAAAAATATCATTAAATTGCCATTTAATGACTTAGGCATATTAATTACATAATGGCATCCCTTTTCTTAAATGAGCACTAAAATACTCATTTAATATTAATTTATCCCTTATTATAAAGTATTAATGATACTTTATAATTTGCCATTAAATAATTATATTTAATTATTTTCATTAAAGTGACTTTATATTATAAAGTCAAATTAATAAAGATCAATGCCTTAATAATTAATGATTTCTCATCAGATCATCAAACTGGGTCGAAGATGAGCTAACCAGCTGAATCAAGTGCCCTGCCAAAAATAGCAACTCCTGCATGCCTAACTTACTATAAATAGCAAGTACCTCTAAATCACTCTGTAAGTGTCCGCAAAGGCCCAAACCTGAATCAACTGCTGGAGTGATGTTCCCCAACACTGGATAACTGCCTCAAGTGATCCTCTAAACACTTCTGCCAGCCTACAAGGATCTAAATGATAGGCTAACCTTAGACATAACGATACTGCCTAAGAAGGGGACATTACACCAAGACATTAAAGTTGGTTGAGGGACACCATACCCTCCCAATCTTGCTGAAGAAAATCAAGATGCTTTTCAACAAAATCAATATGCTCCTTCTCAAAAATCCTCCTATCCTTACGCATTTGACCTTTGGTTTGGGTGTTGGGGCCTGCCTTCTTTGAAGAGGAGTTGGATCTCATCTTTTCTTAAAGTAGTTTAATACTGCTAGCACTGGTTTTCATTGAAGTCCTGCCTATATCCACAAACCTCCTTAGGTTCGTCTTGATGTCTTGGATGCCCTTCTTTGGTGAGTCTAGCATTTTTTTTTCAAACATAGTGTTCTCAACCTTCAGTCTGCTTATTTGCCCGATCTCTTCCCAGTGCTTATAATTAAGCTTCTCCTCTTCAAGAGGTATCAACACTTCACCCCAAACTTCGTAGCAAGCATCAAGGTCTTTAGGTTCACTTTGTTGAAATCTAAAAGGAACCATTCACGCATTTTATGATGTATAGCAATTTCCTTTGCCTATTCCCCAGAATTATTGGCCAACAACTCCACAATGGATGCAATGTGCTCTATAGAAGAGGAGGCAGGGCAAGAAATCTCATTTGTAGTCGAGGAGGGACTAGGGCATAGTCTCTCAACCCTAGAAAAATTATCATCACCAAAATGTCTTCCTCCATCACAACTTCCCCTTTTCGTTAGCCTTAGACATGTTGCCTTAAGTACTCACTCCATCATCTTTCTTTCCTTCAAGAACACATCTAGGGCTATCTATGATGAGAATGGTAACCTCCTAAATAGGGGAGACAGAACAAGGGAGACACTTTGTCTCTTGCTAGAGTGACTCTTAGGCATAGGGATTACTCTTTGTTTCTTTGTAGGATGTAGGAGCTTCAAGGAAGGGCTCAAATCCTTTTTTGGGTTGAACAGAGGGATGGGTTTTCAAAGCAATAACATGATTGATAATCAAAAAAATAACAGATTATTTTAGGAGGGTAAACACAACACCCCTATTGAATTCTAGAACATAATACTCAAAGAAGCCAATAAAGAACAAGAAATTAACAAAGCAATCATGATGAAAATGATTCAACAAGGTTAAATTAAAGGTATAGATGGTTTGGGATTGACCTCATAAGATTACATACCTTATAATTTGTGATGCAACTTCATCCCTTGGATGAGCTAAAGAATCCTTGGCAAAACCAATCTAAATTCTCTTCAACTTTTCTCTACCCAATAAGAATGAGCTTAACACCTCTTCCTTATTCCTCCAATCCTTGAAGATACTCTTCCCTTATATAGACATCCTAGTGATTTGAGCAATCCACTCCTTGGACACTTTCACTTTAGACCCACACATTTTCACCACCTTGGCTTTCTAGCTTTTGGTAAATTCTATAGAGAGGGCATAAAATTTCTAAAACCCCCCTTTTGAAGAAAGTTCCACAATGTGGCATTAATTTTGATAGATTCACAAGAAATGGTCTCCATGTCATTTTTTTCTTTTCCCTTGCTCTTAGCAAACTGATCTATCTAGAAAATTTGGAAGAAATGCTAACTCCAAACCTCACCAGGACCATATTGAAGTTGCCCCCACCAATAGAAGGTATGAAGCTTCTTGAATAACCATGAAGCTTCCTTCTAATGCTTTATAACATTCCAAATGCTGTCCTAATTTGAATGGTATGGAACTTTACCAAGAAGACCTTATTGAAATTCATTTTTAATTATTTTGTGAACTTCATGGGGAAGGCCTTCCTCCCCAACCCACTTAGAGCACCCTTCATGTGACAACCCTCAATTGGCAAAGAAATACGCTATAGAGTTCCCCTCATGAAATACATTAGCCACCTTTAAGGTAAATAAATACATCTAAACTATAAAGATAATCATTGATGATATGATCAAAAGTCCAACTAGGAGATTGAGATTTTAAGAGATAATTTATAATGTTTAAAGAGTCCCCTTTAACCTCCAAGTGTTGAATTTTGAGGTCCTTGGAAAGGTGAATTCCATAATATGTTGTGGATGCCCTTCTAAAGTGATTTGATTGAACTCCTAAATTTATAGAGGAAGCTCCATCCACCTTGCCTAGGTGTTTTTTGATAATAACTCCGCCTCTAGAAGGATGTAGGTTGCCTTTGGAGGTCCCATCAAAGTTCAAATTACACCAAAAGGGTTAAGGGAAAGAACAATGAACTTGGGATCACTAAGCACCCTTCTTTTTTAAATAGACATCAATGCTAACATTAAGATCCCAACAATCAAAAACTTGCTTACTAAAAGGGGAATTTGCAGCACTCCTAGAGGAAGAAGCTCTATCATTGTAGGAAACTAAGAAGTTTTCTTTCACAAACAATCATATTTTGGAGTGTACACACTCAAATGAAGCCTTCTTATCCTTGAAAATTTTGGAGTTCCTTTCAAGCCAAACACCTCAAAGAGCATGTGGTGGGGTGTGGGGGGGATGGGCTAAGGGTCCACAATAACTTGAGGGGGGGATTGGAGAAGGGAGGAGACCATTGAGATAAGGAGATCTTGAAAATGAGGTTGAACCCAAGAAAAACATAAATTGGACACCATAAGATCCTAAACCAAATATTCTATTTGCAGAAAATGGATGAAAAAAGGTCACAATGAATATGAAATCAATAGGATTACATCTATATTTATCATTCTTCTTGATTCATGCTCTGTTGTTTTTATTTTGTTCTATTTAGGATCTTGTGGATTGGAAACCAAGAATGTATAATATAAGAATATTTCAAATAATAATTGTATCTTCCAAGTGAAGGGATAGTCCACAAAACTATGAAAATATGAATTCGAATCTAGCTCACAAAGAGTGCACCTATGAGGAAGGGATAAAATCCTTTTCATTAGATTTCCAACATATGATTATTGTTTGAGCCACTAACCATAGGAAGATATTGAATTTAGGAATAAGTTTTTTCAACCAAAGATTGGATAAAGGGGGAGAAGGTAGAGGATTGAGCAACAACGAGAAACCGGATGACACTAAATAGTAGCTCATTAGGGAGTCAGTCCACTCCAAAACATCATCTTTTGTCAACTGACAAATTTAGAACCTTGCTAGCAGATGTTGAAGCTTGTCCAAAAGTAAAAGGACCTTTGGAGAATGATGGTAGGAAAGAAGTTCTTCTAGGTTCTTGAAGAGTCCCTAACCTCTAGATAGTCTAGCACCATGCTTCCTATATATGTCTTCAACATATCATAGATAGGGTTAAGAACTTAAGCCAATCCAAGGATGCCAAAGGTCAATCCAATAACCAATCATCTTCAAAAATTGAACTTTTCTCCCATCCCTAACCTTCCATTTGACTCCTTTTCTTTAGAATAAATTTTCTCTTGCAAAAACCCTTCCAAAAGTACAATCCCTTGAGGAGATATTAGAGAAGGTGAACTACCACTTGATTCATTGAAGAAATCGTTAACAATTTGAGTCTACCTTTCCAAGTTCAGATCAATCCATTTTAAATTTAACCTTTTATTTTGGTGGGAATAGCATAATTTTGTCCTTAGATTGCACCACAAGTTGCACATCTGGCTATCTAACTGAACATTTCCCCTAACTAGCTCCATACCATCCACTAGGTGGAACTAGCAGAATTTTGTCCTTAGACTGCACCACAATTTGCACATCTAGCTGTCTAAACTAAACATCACCCCCTACTAGCTCCATACCATCCACCATCTCTTTTCCTAATTCTCTGGAAGGCTATGTGGCTCACAAAAGGAACATCCCATTAAATGATGCCATGGTTCTACATTCTTCCAATAGGAGAACTTTCTAGAGCTTTTAAAAATTATTTTACATACTTCAACTAATGCTCTGCATTAAAACATTTCCAACAATGAAGAGTAACATTCTCATAGTTCAACAGCTGTTTCCACACCTCATTTCCTATTTTTAAACCAATATCAACTAGGAGACCAAGAGAAATATCTAACTCAACTAAAATATGAGTAGTGAAAGTTAATGCATGCCTATGAGTTTAAAAGGAAACACAAATATATTTTCCCAAAGAGTTGCCAATGATTCTCAATGTTGAAGATTGCTAAAAGTGAAGAGAAAAGTTGGTTAGTCTCACCCATATTGGGGTTATACGGAAGTTCTCTTTTATTGGATTGAAGCTAGGGAACTAGGGTTTTAGAAAGAGGGACACCATATTTCAAGTGCATGGTCCTTTCTCTAAAATCTTCCCTTTGTCTTTTATAGAATGGAAAACTACTATAAAAAAAACCAATCACATCAGGGTATATCACAAGAGGAACATCAAGAATAGGCAGCCAGGTAGATTTTACCCATTCATTTAGTTCCAAAAGATTGGGCTAGAGGTTGCAAAATCGACATATCAACACCATCTCCATGTAATCCTCTTTTTCTTCTTCCACTTTTCCCAACTCCAATATGACATCTTTTATGCTTTTCTAGGGTTTTGTCATGGCGTAACAATTTCATGAGGTCTTTGCTTTGGGAGTTTCAAGTTAGAGTTTTGAGTTATCACCCGAGCCAACTTGAGAATTCAAGCTAGAAACAATGCCTAAATGTCATGGAAATGCTTAGAAGGTTTGGAAGACGAGGATTGCCTATGCTTTGAGTCAATTCAGACACTTCTTATTTTTTAGGGATTTTTTGCTTTTGGCATTTTTGGCATTTTTGGACCAATCTGTGACCACTATTTTTTAGGGATTTTACTTTTTCTATTTTTAGAAAGTCAACCCTAGTCATGGAGTCAACGTTTCCATTTTTAGAATCAAAATTCAAGTCACCAGATGTAAAAATGAAGCAAAAATCAAGTGAAAATCATCAAAAATAAAAAAAATACAAAAAATCATGGCATATGGCGAGGGTTTGATGATCCAGAAAGAGACAAGCATAAAATTCATGGTGATCAGGGATGAAAAATGGTATAAGTCTGGAGAAGTCCACCATGGAGATTGCAAAGACAATGGCAAGTCCGCTTGGAAGAAGCAATGAGAATGGCGAGGCATGAAGGAAGTATGCCATCCCTTGGAAAGGCAACAATAAAGTTTGCCCTTTGATGAGGAAGAAAAGATGGCAAGCCAAGGAGAAAGTCCACTCACCTTGAAAAGAATTTTGCAAGAAGTCACAAAGTCTGCCCCACCTGGCAAGCAACATGGAAAGGAAAGTATGAATTCCGCCTAGAGCATGTAAATAAGTTTGTGAAGTCCGCCCTTGGACTAGGAAGTGGAAAGGAATCACCAAGGTCCACCTAGACACCAAGGGAAAGTGGAATAAAAGTTTCAAAGTCCGCCATCAAGTGGAAAGGAGGCCATAAAATCTGACTTAGGCAAGAAAAAAAGTCCAAGGTTGAAGATAGTCTGACTTTTCCTAGGAAATAAAGTCCAAGCATGAGTGAAGTTTGATTTTGGCATGGGGAGATATTCCTAGCACAAGTTGAAGTCCGCCATGGCCTAAGAGAAATAAAAAATTATTGGAAAGATGACTAGAAAGTCCGACTTGGCTAGGAAAATCAACATCTAAGACACTTAGAAGTTCACCCTCAAACATGAAACATGACAAAGATGCTTCAAGGTTCGCCCTGGATAAAGAAGAGTAACTTGGAAATAATTAATTAGCCATGGGTAGATTAAAATTTGCCACAGTTAAATAATTTTAAATAAATAAATTTCGCCATGGGTAAAAGATTTAAAGGGTTGGAAAAATCAAAATTAATATATTGGACATTTAATATTTTCCAATATTTGAAATATAAAAATTCAACACATGGGCGAAATTTTGAGCTCAGAGAAAGAAAGAAAATCTTGGCCAAAGATGGCGCTTGGATAAGCTTGCCATGAGGACTTTTGAAAAAAAAATATAGAAAATTGCCTTGATGCAGAGAAGAAAACAACTTGAAAATCAAGAGAAAAGATGAAATTGCTAAAACAAAATCGAACTCCTCAACCTTATAATGAGTTTCAACAACTCATTCTTCACGAGTTCAATTGAGGACAAGTTAAGCTCTCCCAAAATTGCAAGAGATAAAGTTTTGAAGAGAGAATATTGAAGGCAAAGTGGATTTTTCTTAGTGAAGGAGTAAATTATCAAGCTAGAGGACATGATTTTTGAAGGAGTAAATTGAAATTCTTGGCTGAAAGGCTTACTTCTCAGCAAATAGGTGCATTCTTTTCTTGGATTTTTGATTAAATTTTTAGAGGTTGAATTTGATTTGCAGCCAGAGGATATTTCCAAAGGTTTAAATTTGGTTGGCCAAGTTCTTTATTCTTCTTTCATATTATTCTATCATTTTGGCCAAGTTCTGGCAAAAACTTATTCTATCAGCAGATGAAGTTTGCCAGCAAAGGATTGTAGTGAGAGTCTAAAATTAATTCTAAGTAGAAAAATATTATAGACATTGATCTCAGGCATGTGGAATTCATAGAATTCAAGAAGAGGATGTATGGACACGATGGATTGCCGACACCAATTGCTCGTCGGATGGTGAGGAATGGCATCTTCCAAGCAGCCGAATTTCCACCGACAGTAGAATGTGTTGAATTGATGGTCGAGTGCACCATCCATTATGATGCGTAGGAGAGGTACATTATTGCACTTGATGGGAGGATATTAGCTCATCTCGGAGAACTAGCAATCAAGGAAGCATTTGGCATCCCGACACACCATTGGACTCTATATAAAACTGAGGACGCTAGAAAGTTATATGAAGACTAGTTCGAACTCTGTGCCACAAACATTAACAATTCATGGCTGGAAAAATCGAGAGCCTCTGCCAAGAAAATGCCCAAGAAGCTGTGTCAAATAGACTTCAAGGAGGACTATGGGGACATTATTTTATTGTTAAACAGAATAGCTGGCAATCCACTAGGCACGCCTTTTGAGACACGGATGTACTATTTCATCGATGAAATCACCTCTGGCATTATAATTTTCAAATGGTCTCGGATGATTAGTGATAATCTCCATGAGTAGCTAATCAATCTAGAAAGGACAAAATCATTCCATATGAGCTCCTACATCATCTATCTGTTGGCCAGGACTTACAGATATTCAGGACTAATATGCACAGGCAGAGTAGGCAATGGTGAGAATGAATTCAAGTCATATGACTATTACCCACAGCTGCAGCTTAGAGAGAAATCTCATTTTAGACAGGTCCATGATGCTTTTCTTATGTACATCACTAGAATACTCAAAGGAGGAACTCACCAGAGGCTAACTCATGAAGCCAAAATTTTGATTGGAAAATATGGATCCTATTTTGTTCAGTTTCCAAGGTTCACATACATAAGGATCTAGGGATTCACTGGAAATCCTTATCGACTTCCAATGTATCCTACAAATAAGATGATTTTACTAGAGGTCCTTAAATAGCTGGAGAATTACCAAAACATCCAGAGGCCAAAGTAGAAGGAAACTACCACTTTCCCATTCTTCATTGGAAACATGTTGGAATCCTGTCCATCAACACAAGTAGTTGAAAGTGCTAGGTTGGAAATACAATGGTATCCATTCACGAATTATCGGTCCAAGGCCAACTTTGACCCTCACAACCACATTCAGACTGTGGATGGAAAAAGGTATAAAGACAGAGTACCTGGAGGATTTTTGGGTGAATTTTGCAGACGAGTATGAAGTCAAGAAAAAGTTATGATCCAGATTGCCAGTGAATTTGATGAGAGCGACCGAACTTTGTCAAGTGCCTGATTAGTTGGAAAATGATGGAGAACATACCGAACCGTGCTTTGATGAGAGCTCGCCTCTTCTTGCAATGAAGTGGTTAGAACCTGAGCTTTCAGATTTGACCACAATAATGAGGCCGGTAATCAATTATTCTCAGTGGTGGGTTGACTAGCAGGTCCAAGAGTTAAGACGGAAAAGAATGACGCTCACATACGACTTGCTGAGTGAGGCAGAATCATACTCCTCGAATGCAAGTGCATCCCATAGTGTTGATTTGGTTGAAATTACTAACTCCAAGAAGAGGAAAGAAGCAGATGTAAACATGGAACCTATCCAAAAGAGACAAAGGATGGAGCCATCTCATTCCATTGCATCCAGAAATATTGATGAACTGGTGGGTACTGCGAACATATCCTTCGCCGATATGATGATTCCTTCTCCAATTCAGGAGGGTAAAAATGAGCCAATCCAACTAGATGACGACGAGCCCCCATCTCCTATGGGCAGAGAAATACTAGGTTCAGAGAATGAAATGGATATCCAAAATGATGAATTCCAAGAGGGAATGATTTCCACTCTTAAAGGAGTTTTGGATATTCCAAGTGGAGAAAACATTCAGGAAGAGGACAACATTGAACAACCCACCATTCCTGACTGGTTGAAGGAAATATTGAAGATACAGGTGATAGTCGAGACTCAAGAGGAAGATGACAGTGCAATTTTTTTGGCTAGGTTAGAACAAGTTGTTGTAAAGAATCCTGCCAAGAAATTTTTCATGCTCTAGAGGGACGAAGCAGACAGCTGTTCCATATAGATTGCAGTACCAACAGTTGATAAAACACAAGATGAAATCGCTCCCCATGAGTATGCCATTACCACTATAGACCTAGGCCCAACAACAAAAGGCCAGGCAGTTGAAGAGTTGGATAACTCAGTCTCTACTATCAAGGCGCGATGAGAGAAGGAAGTGGAAAATAAGAAGGAATACAAGGAGGTTGAGCGCTTGAAGGAGTATGTTCAATACCTGACCAAACTGTTCAACCAGGATGATGCAGTAGCTCCTCCTCTTCTAAACTCCTCATAGGAAATGACCAAGGACATTGAAGAAGATATGGTCACAGCAAAGGAAGCTAAGGAATGGATGGCAAGTAAAAGCAAAAAAGCCGCTTCATTCATGGAGAGATTGACACTAGTCTATGGACAGACTTCCTTGTTCCTTTCCAGACTCGTTGTCATGACAGAAGTTTGGGACAACCTCTAGGACATTCAAGAGAGGATCATTCCATGCCTCAAAGTACTGAAGGGAGTTCCAAAATAGGAGTTGATCGAGGGAAAGATAATTGCAACAGGAACCACTTATGACTTCCACCATTGGTATTGGTATTCAACAGTATGGAGTGAGGTCTTGGAAAGAGAAAAAGTTGATGGACTCAGAGTAGAGGAACAGATTAGAGAAATTCAGAGAAAGATTTACCTCATAGTTGTGGATGTATTTGAGAAAGAGATTGTGAGAGAGAATGACATGCAGCTAGGAAGGCTGAAGCACAAGATTTAGGAGATCTTCTTCTCCACCATAGGATTGATTTTGAGACAGAACTTCACAAGGGTGGCGAACCTCTTATCCATTCGGGATGACTTCATGAAACAAGAATTGGATTGGGAGAGTGCCTTTGTCGGGTATGCTGAGGACTTGGACGGCTCAGAATTCAGAATAAACATGCTGCCACAAGTCATGATGGAAGAAGTCATCACGATCGTGTCCAGGTTCGTTGAACACACTACTGCTCAAGAGGATAAGGACACACTCCCTTGAAAATAGCTCCAAACACCACTTCACTCTTTGTTTACTCATTGATGTCATTTTTGGAAACCCTAATTAGGGTTGTTGTGTATTGATCTTGGCCGTCAATTTGTTTTAATTTTGTCCTTTCATTTATTCTCAAAAACTCTATATAAACTCTTGATCTGTCATTTTCATTTTGTGAAGAAAGTGTATGAGATTGTTGTGTATTGCTACTTCCAATAATAAAATCTCTTATGCATGATTTTCTTTGAATCCCTTTTATTGTCAAGTGGTTTGCAAGGTTGCATAGCTTCTTCAACATTAGATTAGAATTAAGATAGAATTTGATTTGAATGTTTGTTAAATGAATGAAAGATTTGATAGTATTGATTGGTGAGACTTAGCTCATACTTTGTTTGAAGAGATGATTTTTATTCAATGCATAAAGTTAGCCTGATCTTATGATTGTGGATGCTTAACTTTAGTATAGTTTAGTATTGTTCGAGGCATGAAAACTTTAATAACACCCCTTGAAGATTGCACCCACTTTGTGTAGTTGTCCAAGGGAGGCGAAGCAAAGTGTGGTTACCAGTTTCACCTAATCTTTACAGTCTCTTGAATTCTTAGGAATAGATTAGAACCTCTAAACCCTTATCCCTTTTTCATTTTTTTTGAAATCCTAAACAAAATATCCCAACAGAAGAAGCATTTAATGTTAAATCTGTCTAAGTCTTGAACTTGTGAAGAATTCTTTAATGTAAGTCCCTTTGTGTATTACCAGCATATCACAACGCCCATTGAGCTTATCCACACGTCAAGACCTAACAAAAGAAACCTTGGAGTTGCCATATGATCTTCTCGCAATCTTAGCATACGCGGTGATTTTGTTCAAGAGAGGATAACATGTCTTTGGACATTTTATTATGTGTGTTTGGTGGATGATAAAATGTACACCAACAAGACCCAAAAAATCTCTATAAAAAAAAATCAAAAAACCTTCCATTGGTTGAATAATTTGAATAGGGGACATACATACATAAATAAGGTGCTAAGAGAAGCTATGCACATTGATTTCCTACACCAAGAAAACTTCTCAATATTAATATATTTTGTCAATGAGTTAGCAACCTTCTCCAACAATACATTTTTGTTGTCAACCATGTCTAATAGAATGAAATGACACAACAATGTACTTTGTTTGAGCATGCTAAGTAGGGTTAGATACCAAAAAAAATTTAATTTAGTTGTTGCAATCTATCATTATAAGCATGAATGCATAATCATTTTTGAGTTCTTACTATGCATAGGACATCCTCTTACTATGCATTTGTAGATCAATTTCTAGTTCCAACTATTGCATTAATAATTGGGGAACCCCTTGTAAGAAATTATAAAAACATCGAAGGGATAATATATGGGTGGCTAATTCTTTGTTGAGAACAATGTAATGTTGAGGCTCCATGGTTTTAGCCCACCAATCTTCAAATTCTTAAAGTATTTCTTTGGTGGAGTGATAGGGTGGGGTTGGATGGAACACTCACTGTCCCATGCTCTGGGTCACACCTTGGCAAACCCATTTGGTGTCACTCTCCACCTTCTTAACCTATAGGCACTATTGCTTGTTAGGCACCCCTAGTTCTCCTAGCCAACCCTACTATCATCTACATTCCCCTAACCAAGCCAATCTTGGTGCTTTCTCCTCCATTCTCTCCTTAGCCCTTAATCTTCCTAAAGGCTAGCTAAACCTCCAACCTTCACTAACTCAATGTAGGGGTGTGTGATTTCTTCCATGGCTTCAAATCCATCCCTCTAGGGTTCTTGATCCACCACCAATCACCAATTCTCCATCGCTCTCACCAAACCCTATTCTAGGGTTTAAAGAGGGCTACTAGCCCTTGAGCCCCAATTAGGCCTCCTAACCCGAGAAAATAGGCTTAAACTCCTGTCTTTCTAAAGAACAACACAAAATTCCTTTGGAGACCCTAGTTCATTTTCCTACCTCTCCAAGATTTTAGAGGTTATAGACCTTCACTGTCCGTACACAGGCGTAACCCTCATTTTGTAAGAATTAGGGCTTTTTAGGCCATTTTCTGACCACACAGTGATCGGTTTGCTTCTTTCAACCACCAAATGGACTGGCGAAGCCTCTTCCTTCCTGCCAAACCTTTGTAAGGTCTCCTGTATTCACCACACACCTTGGGTTTCCAGGGAATTGACACCCCTGCAATGTTAGTGCTTCTTTTTCGCTGTCTTTCCTAACCGGGCACTGTCAAGCTCACCTAGGAAAAGACTTTCACCATGCTTCTTTGACACCTACAAAATCCTAAACCTAAAATATTTATAGGCTAGGGGCTTAGCCTCATTCCCCCATGGACTATACACCAGGTGTAGTGGAAAACAGAGGACTAAGACTCCATGATTAACAACCTACTGGACTGATCAACAATGGAAAGAAACAAAACCTACTAAGAACAAAGATAGGAAATGATGAAACAACACCATTAATGACCACACAAAGCTTGTAAAATAAATACCACATGTGCCACACACTGCTCAGTGCCTAGAACCCTCCATTAATACACAAATAAGAACTAAAAATCAGAAAATTGCAAGAAATTAATTGCTTTTCCATATGAACAACAAACTCCAAAAGATACAAAGCTTTTCCAACCTTACTCTCATCTCAAACAACTCCCTCTAACTCCTCTCCAAGGTAGTTACCAATCCATTGGGTCAGACATAACCACCACATTAGGCCCAAAATTGCACAAATGCAACATTTTGGGCTTTATTTCTATTTCTTAGTGAATCCTAGTGAAAACAAGTTGTGCAACAAATTCATTCTACCATAAGTTACTGTTCAAACTTCCTCCTAACAAGTTCTAACACCTCTAACTCAAATTAAATGGTCAACATGACCTTAAATCATTAAAACACAAAATTTCATTCTAGGCTCACAAATTTGCCTAGTGCAACCTCATTCTTCCTACTAGTGCAACCTCATGCTTCCTAGATGCTCTTGCACCATTCTCCCCCTCTCTACCCAAACACTAAGGAATGGAAGGAGAGACCAATGATAGGTCAATGCCAAACTTCTTGAACTGATCTTCTTGTACCCATGTGGCTTCTGATTCATGCTTGTTCTTCCACTTGATAAGGTGCTCCATGTACACCTTATGTCTTGTAGCCTTCTTCACTCTTGACTCCAAGATCTTCTTTGCCTGAAGCTTGTCTTGATTAGGTAAGGATACATTGCTGATGTCCTTGAAGATCTCCTTACTGTTCTGATCCACATCATTGACTGTCCCCTTATACTTGATCAAATCAGCTACATTAAACACTGGAGAGATCCCTAGATCAGTAGGTAACTCCACCTTGTATGCATTCTTACCATACTTGTCCAATACCTTGCATGGTCCTACTCTCTTCATTTGAAACTTGGTTAAAATTCCCTTTTGCAACCTTGACTTGTTAAGGTGGACCATGACATAGTCTCCTACTGCAAATTGCACATCCTTCCTTGTCAAATCTACCTTCTCCTTCAACTTTTGTGTAGCCTCAGTGACTGTCTTCTTCACCTGCTCCTGAATCTCTTTCATGGTTTGAATGAAATCTTCTGCATGTCCACTTCTTTGTTCCATAGCTCCAAGATCTTTGAGCTCACATATGCCTCTTGGGTGCATCCCATACACAACTTCAAAAGGACTTTTCCCTGTGGTCCGGTTAACACTATCATTGTAAGCATACTCAGCTTGTGAGATAACCATATCCCATGTCTGTCCATACTCCTTAGTTAGGTACCTTAGAAGATTACCTAGCACCCTGTTAACCACCTCTGTTTGACCATCGGTTTGAGGATGGTAAGCAGATCTAAATGATAAATTGGTACCCAATCCGATCCATAGAGTCTTCCAAAAATGACTCATAAACTTCACATCTCTGTCAAAACAATACTTAAAGGTAGTCCATGGATCCTTACCACGTCCTTGAAGAAGAGATGAGCTATGTAGCTTGCATCATGAGTAGTTTTGCAGGGAATAAAATGACTCATTTTGCTAAATTTGTCCACTACTACATAAACACTATCAAAACCAGTCTTGGTCTTAGGAAGGCCTACCACAAAATCCATGCTCACACACTTCCATGGTCTGTTAGGAATGGGTAGGGGTTGATATAAACCAACATTAATAGCTCCTACCTTAGCTTTCATACACACAACACATTGTTCCACATACTTCCTAACATCTCTTGCCAACTTAGGCCAGTAATAGAATCTTTGCACTAGTTCTAAAGTCTTGTTTATACCAAAATGTCCACTAAGACTGCCATTATGCTTTTCCTGAATGAGATTTTCCCTCATTGACCCTCTTGTAACACATAACCAATTAACTTTAAACAATAAACCACTTTGAAAAGTATACTCAGAATATTGGCTATGAAAATGATTCTCAAAGTTAGAACATACCTTATAGACCTCTGAAAAGTCTTCATCTTCCCCATAGAGATCCTTGAAACTCTCTATGTCAATGCTCTTGATCTGTATCTCTTGCACTGTCAACAATCTCCTACTCAATGCATCTGCTACCTTGTTCAACTATCCCTTCTTGTGCTTGATGGTGAAGGTAAAATCTTGGATGTATTCCATCCATTTCAAATTCCTATTACTCAACTTCTCTTGAGTGTTGATAAACCTAAGTGCCTGATTGTCAGTAAAGACTACAAACTCCTTGGGTAGAAGGTAATGCCTCCATTTCCTAAGTGACTGAACCAAAGCATAAAGTTCTAAGTCATAAGTTGAATACTTCTTCTTTGCTTCATTGAGCTTCTCACTAAAGAAGGCTATAGGCCTACCCTTTTGACTTAGCACTCCTCCTACTGCCACTCCACTTGCATCGCATTCAACAGTGAACAACTTATCAAAGCTAGGTAACAAGAGAATAGGTTGAGTTGCCACTTCTTGTTTCAGTTTCTCAAACCCTTTCTCAGCTTCTTGAGTCCACACAAACTTAGTTTTTAAACCACCCTTGATTGTATCTAGGACTGGTGCACATCTACCACTAAAATTCCTTATGAATTTTCTATAAAATTGGGCTAATCCAGGAAAACTTCTTGCCTCTGTCCTTGTGGTTCGAGTAGGCCAGTTTAGGATGGCTTCCACCTTTCTTGGATCAATCTTCAATGATCCTTGGGATACTACAAAACCCAAATATACAAGCTCTTGCTTAAAGAACTCACACTTCTCTAGATTGATTTCCAACTTCTCCTCTTGCAACCTTCTAAGAACCAACTCCACATGTTTTAAATACTCTTCTGCTGTCTTGTTGTATATGAGGATGTCATCAATATACACTATCACAAATATCCCTATAAAATCTTTAAGCACTTCATTCATGAGCCTCATGAATGTGCTAGGGGCATTAGAGAGGCCAAATGGCATAACTCTCCACTCATACAACCTATCATTTGTCTTAAAATCTGTCTTCCACTCATCTCCATCCTTGATTCTGATATGATGGTATCCACTCTTGAGATCCAACTTAGTGAAGTACTGAGCTCCTCCAAGACAATCCATTAAGTCTTCAATTCTAGGAATAGGGAACCTATACCTAATGGTGATCCTATTTATTGCTCTATAATCAGTGCATAACCTCCACTTACCTCCTTTCTTAGTTGCTAAAACCACTAGTACTGCACATGGGCTGATGCTCTTTTGAATCAATCCTTGATCCAACAACTCTTGCACTTGCCTAGCTACCTCTAGATTCTGATCTGGTGTAAGATAATAAGCTGCTTTGTTAGGCAATGAGGCTCCAGGTATGAAGTCAATTTGATGACTTATGGCTCTCTTTGGTGGTAAAGTTGCAGGTGTCCCATCACTAACTATGCTCTTGTACCTTTCAAATAACTTCTGGACTGCTTCCGGTAGGAGTGTTTTCTCAGTCTTATCTTCCTCTTTGGATTGCATCATGTTCACATACCCTTCACCCCCTTGATGTAGGTTGTTAAGGAACTCCTTTCCACTACTCAACATGACACTTGGTATCTTTGACTGTCCCTCTTCTTCTTCTGTCAGTGACTGCAACTTGAAAGTCTTCCCATCCTTCTTGAATGAGATGGTGTTCTCTTTCCCATCATGTATGGCATCTCTTTCATATTGCCATGGTCTGCCCAATAGTAGATGGTAGGCATCCATGGGTAACACATCACAAACTAACTTGTCCTTGTACCCTCCAATGGAAAACTCCACCGTTACTTGCTCATTCACTAAAACACTTTTCCCTTTGTTTAGCCATGTGACCTTGTAGGGGTTAGTGTGGGGTACCTTCTCCACTTTCAGTTTCTTTACTGCCTCCTCTAAGATAATATTGTCTGTTGAACCTAAATCTACTATGACCTTGCATACTTTACCAAGTATCTTGCACCTTACTCTAAATAGAGCTCTTCTTTGTTTTGGTTCTTCCTTGACTAGTTGTCTGATCAAAACTCTACTGAACATCAGATTCTCTCCCATCTTAGATTCAATGTGACTGACCTCAGATGACTTAGGACTCATGTTGTCCTCTTGTACATAAGCCACTCTCTTCTCATTGCTTGATGAAGATGCTTTCTCCGGGCACCTATAAGCAGGATGACCTACTTGTCCACAATGGTAACACTTCATGTTTGCAAAGTATGAATTTCTCTTTCCTGCTCCTCTTCCTCTATTTGAACCTCCTTGAGGTCCTCTACCCCTGTTATATCCTCCTCTAGTAGATGTTTCCCCTCCATGCTCTTTGAGTTTAGACTCTCCTTGGTTTCTTTGGTCATTGCCTCTACCTTGGTAGCCACCTTGTTGTCCTCTTTGATCTCTTTGATCTCTGCCTTTGCCTCTACCCTTAGAAGCTTGGTCTTGCTTCCTCTTGTTCCTTTCCTCAATCTTGATAGCTAATTGGTAACATTGGTGTACTATCTTAGGACTTAAAAGAGCCATCTCCTCTTGAATGTTCCACTTCAATCCATTAAGATACCTAGCCACTTGAGACTCTCATCCTCTGTTACATTAGACCTCATACAAAGTTTTTGAAACTCCTCTGTGTAGGTATTCGCATCTTGGTCTTTCTACCTTAGACTTTGTCTCTTCTTGTGTAACTGAATCTCATAATCATCTAGCATGTATGCTTCTTTTACTTTGGCAACCATACCCTTCCAAGTAGTTATAGGCTGCTTACCTTCTTTTTCCCTCTCTGTCTAAATGAGCTTCCACCATGTCAAGGTAGAACCTCTTAGTCTTGATTTTTCCACCTTCACCTTCTGTGCCTCAGTGACTCCATCACATTCAAAATGGTTTTCCATTCCCTCTATCCAGTCCATGACTAGATCAGCTTCCATTTTCCCACTAAATAATGGTATGCCTTCAAGTGATTTTCCACTCAAGGCCTTCAATGCCTTAAAGAAAGGCTCTTCTTTCAGGATAGGGTCAGGTTCAGGGGTCTTTTCTTCCTCTGCAACCTCTTCTTCCTTTGGTATCCTTCCCTCAAATTGCACACTCCTCACTGCTTGCTCAAGTTGGGCTATTATTTCCCTCAATAGCCTATTGTCTTCCTCCTACTCTTCAACCATCTTGGCCAATTGTGCATTTGTCACCATGATGGTAGTATCACTTGACTCAACCTCTAACATATATTATTCTATCCCAAATCTTTTACTTGCTCTGATACCAATCTGATAGGGTAGGGTTGGATGGAACACTCACTGTCTGATGCTCTGGGTCACACCTTGGCAAACCCCTTTGGTGTCACTCTCCATCTTCTTAATCTATAGGCCCTACTACTTGTTAGGCACCCATGGTTCTCCTAGCCAACCCTACCATCATCTACATTCCCCTAACCAAGCCAATCTTAGTGCTTTCTCCTCCATTCTCTCCTTAGCCCTTAGTCTTCCTAAAGGTTAGCTAAACCTCCAACCTTCACTAACTCAATGCAGGGGTGTGTGATTTCTTCCATGGCTTCAAATCCATCCCTCTAGGGTTATTGATCCACCACCAATCACCAATTCTCCATCGCTCTCACCAAACCCTATTCTAGGGTTTAAAAAGGGCTACTAGCCCTTGAGCCCTAATTAGGCCTCCTAACCCGAGAAAATAGGCTTAAACTCCTATCTTTCTAAAGAACAACACAAACTTCCTTTGGAGACCCTAGTTCATTTTCCTACCTCTCCAAGATTTTAGAGGTTATAGACCTTCACTGTCCGTACACAGGTGTAACCCTCATTTTGTAAGAATTAGGGCTTTTTAGGCCTTTTTCTGACCACACAGTGATTTGTCTACTTCTTTCAACCACCAAATGGACTGGTGAAGCCTCTTCCTTCCTGCCAAACCTTTGTAAGGTCTCCTGCATTCACCACACACCTTGGGTTGCCAAGGAATTGACACCCCTGCAACGTTAGTGCTTCTTTTTCTTTGTCTTTCCTAACCAGGCATTGTCAAGCTCGCCTAGGAAAAGACTTTCACCATGCTTCTTTGACACCTACAGACTCCTAAACCTAAAATATTTATAGGCATGGAGCTTAGCCTCATTCCCCCATGGAATATACACTAGGTATACTGGAAACAAAGACTAAGACTCCATGATTAACAGCCTACTAGACTGATCAACAATGGAAAGAAACAAAACCTACTAAGAACAAAGCTAGGAAACGATGAAATAACACCACTAATGACCACACAAAGCTTGTAAAATAAATACCACACATGCCACACACTGCTTAGTGCATGGAACCCTCCATTAATACACAAATAAGAACTAAAAACTAGAAAATTGCAAGAAATTCATTGCTTTTCCATATGAACAGCAAACTCCAAAAGATACAAAGCTTTTCCAACCTTACTCTCAGCTTAGACAATTCCTTTTAACTCCTCTCCAAGGTAGTTACCAATCCCTTGGGTCGGACATAACCACCACATTAGGCCCAAAATTGCACAAGTGCAACATGTTGGGCTTTATTTCTATTTCCTAGTGAATCCTAGTGAAAACAAGTTGTGCAACAAATTCATTCTACCATAAGTTACTGTTCCAACTTCATCCTAACAAGTTCTAACACATCTAACTCAAATTAAATGGTCAACATGACCTTAAAGCATTAAAACACAAAATTTCATCCTAGGCTCACAAATTTGCCTAGTGCAACCTCATGCTTCCTAGGTGCTCCTGCACCATGGAGTTTTTTGGTTGGGTTTCACAAGATAGGTTGATATAATTAACGCATTATTTGGTAAAAGAAAAGTAGGACATTCTAAAATTCAGTGTCAATCTCTTGTAACATCACTATGGAAAAGAGTAAAGTTGTAAAGTAATTGGAGTCAAAGTTGTAGGATTTATAGTTGGAATTTATAGATGAAAAATTGAATTTGATCCTGCTGATTTCTTTATCAAACAATTACAAAAGATTGGCAATTTAGAGGTTGACAAGTTTGTGTTGCACAGGTGGCTACTGTTGCACCAAAAGAATGACCTGTTAATGCCTGATATAACCGCCAGATTTATACAAAATCCAAGATCCACAGGAGGCGGTTAAGCCATGTCACAAACCCAAGCACTATGTTGTACAACACAAGGAGACCAAGGGTGAAACTCTTGCAACAATCCCCCCAACGCAAGTGAGGGGTTCGAACATGTGACCTTGGCTTTGATACCAATTGTTGCACAGGCGGCTGTCGTTGCATCAAAAGATTGACCTGTTAATGCTCGATACAACCACCCAATTTATAAAAGATCCAAGATCCATAGGAGGTGGTTAAGCCATGTCACGAACCCAAGCGTTGTGCTACACAACACAAGGAGACCAAGGGAAAGACTCTTGCAATAGTTTGCACACAAGTCAAGGCCTTAGGTTGAAGCAATAAAGAATCCCATCAAGAAAGAGCCCCAAAAGATATTAAATGCATGGGAACTATCACTTGTTTCTAAGACTTTAATGCCTTATGAAACTTTCTATAAGCTAGCTGACTATGACCTTGCAAAGAAGAATGAATGGAAAAAGGTTCTAAAGAACCAAGGATGGGGTGAACATCAAATTGGTTCTTGGTGAAAGTTCAAACAAGACATCAATAAACACATTATCTATCCTAAGAAATGTGCAACAAATGTGTAGATTAAAAAGCTATTTGAGAATGCACATCAAAGTCCAACATAAAACTTCAAACATCTAAGAAAGTAAGTGGGGAAACCATAAATATTCAAGATGATGATCAAGTAGACATAGCATCACCCCGTAGCTATAGGGGATCTACTCAAAAAATTCCAACACAAGGAACTAGGGAGGGAAATCCTTTTCAAGTGTAATAATAGCATTAAACCCAATTACTTACCATTGGAACACCAATTGGATGAATAATCCTTACTCTAGAATGAGAGTAAATAAAAGCCATTGAAGCCATAGCTCTAGTTTGAAATATAAGTAAAGTACCTTCAAGAGGGTAATTATTGGGATATCATCAACAAGTAAAGACATGTACAAGGAAAAAAGGAGGGAAATCATCTACTTAGATTTCCTAAGTATTAAGGTCCCAAAAACTACACTTTATTCAAACAAAAGAACAACAAATTGTAGGAGGTGGGGTTGATGACCTAGAGGATGAGAAGCAGAGAAAAATGGAAAAAGGGTGATGATTCACAGAGAAAGAAAAATAAACTAAAGTGGAGAGCCACTACCCAGAAGATCCATCTCAACAAACTCTAGTTGCTTTTGCTAAACCCACAATAAGCATCTATTTTCTTACTTCTCTTCCATTTACATCATTCATAACTCCTTTTTTTTTGTCCAAATAGCAACATAGTTTCCTACTAGGTGCTTTTCACGCACAATTAATCCTATTCGTCCCCCTTCCTACTCATCCACTTTCTCCTCAACATGGATACACACAAATGATGAATTCTAACCCCTTCACGTGTAATGTCCCCATTTTCGGTGTCCTTATTTGGGCTAGTTTGGTTTTGACTCACTTACTATTTTTAGTAATTGAAACTGGCAATAGTGTAGTGAAAGGTTTCTTGTTTGGGCAGTGTGTGTGGTGAGCCCTGCTGGCTCACAACTCAAACCCTCTGTATTTTTAAATCTTATTTGTGTTTTCTTAGTTTTTTAGAGAAAGTTTATAAATAGAAGAGAAGGGGCGCATCATATAAAATGCTCATAAAATGTAAACCTGAACTATTTTCTTCAGAATGAAAGTGTAGAAGATATTATTTAACTGAAACAAAT
This sequence comes from Sequoia sempervirens, assembly GCA_007258455.2. Taxonomy (NCBI): domain Eukaryota; kingdom Viridiplantae; phylum Streptophyta; class Pinopsida; order Cupressales; family Cupressaceae; genus Sequoia; species Sequoia sempervirens. The sequence continues at coordinate 102,927 of VDFB02191691.1, forward strand.
AGATCACAAATGATACACATACTCGAAAGCTTCCAAATTATTTATTTAAGAAAGTAGTCCAGTTCACTAGCCAAGATGGTGAAAAACTAACAAAATCCAGTGTAGGAAGCTACAGAATGCAAAGTCCAGCCTGGAAACTGAGGCAAATGAGAGATATATGCTAGACGCCAATGAAGGTGAAGAGAAACCCTAAAAAAGAAAGGCGTTTTCTCCTTGGAAGCCCAAACATCCTTGCATAGAGAGCCACGCACTTCAAGCAATAAACTCAAACCTCAACTTAGAAGGTACAACTATGAAGTATAGCATCTGCCAGCTAAAAGAAAGTCGCCATCCCTACAAACCCTCCTGCCTCTAATAAGAAAACCCAATCGAAACTCTGAATGAAGCGTAGTAGAACCTCTGTATGAAGCTCTCACAATTGCATTAATTTGACTGGTCTCTCATAGTCTCAAAAATGCTTAACATTGAAGAGATATCGTTCTCCAATGGAAGATTGCTCAAAACCCTGATCACAGGTGAAAGCACAAAAGAAAACCCAAGGAAAAGTTGAAATAATCAAGAAGTGAATTTCTCATTGCCAAAATGCCTTATATGCAAAAAGGCATGAATTTCGAGAAAGATACCCCCTTTTTAAGATTTAAATCTTTTAAAATACATTTAAGTCATTTTTCAATAGTCTTGACTTAAATACTTGGGTGCCACTTTAATATTTTAAGTGATTTAAATTTTAAATCACCTTTATGGAATATTTAAGTGATATAAAATATATAAAGTCAAATTGACTTTATAATAAAGCATTAAGTTAATTAATTAACTCAAATCACTTAAAAATCCATAACTCTCTCAAAACTCCAAATATTCCTGTGCCGTCAGAAGCTGTCAACTCCTGAATTGCTAACGCCTGCTGTGAACCAATCACTGAGCTCTAAAAATGAGAACGATCAACTCCTCTAGAAAACACCATTGACCCTCTAACCAATCTAGCTAGCCCACAAGGGTCCAAGAAAAGGGCAAACACACTATTCCCAAGAATTGACTAGAGCGGGGACATCACAGTGTGTGGCAATTGTCAGGTGAACTCTAATGTTTTGTGCCAGTTTGGTGATTTGGAGTATTTCCTATTTTTAACAATTGCTATAAATAGTAAATCTATTTTCAATAACTGGTCTTGGCCAAGGCTACTTTAGTAGTATCTATTTCCAATTTGGACATTGGCATGGTTAAGGTTTGATTTAATTATTATTTGTTATTTTCACTTAAGTTATTTTAATAAAGTTTCTTTAAGTTAAGTGAAGGGGTCAGGGGGTCATGTAAAAAGTACCTTGGATCCTAATGTAATGACTTAACGTTGTTTTAGAAGGCAACAAAAGTGAAATAGTTTCCTTATGAGCATAGATTCCCAAGGGAGGTATTTTGAATAAAATAAAATAAAAATGCCTATGAAGGAGGTGTGGGTTTTTGGAGGGAAAAGTGAATTCAAAATGATGTTGCCCTAATTTCTCTCCCTTTCTCTATTTATTCATTTGGAGCTCTCATTTGAAGTTATGGATTTTTGGAAACTTAAGGAAACTCTACTGGAATGATTTCAAATTTCAATCACAACTGATTGAGGATGAAAACCCTCATTTCTAGTGCTGGTTTTGGTGGTGAAACATCCACCCTAGTTGGATTGGAGTGGCTCTATCTCAGGAATCACCTAGGGCATCAAAGAGTTCTGATTTTCAATGTTTTTGGGTGGTGAAGATGAAGATTTTGTAGTCTTTTGATGTGGGTTTGATGGTGTGAGTGTTGTTTGAGTTGTGCAGTTTTCGCACACACTCCCCGTTGGGACCAGGGACCCTCTTTCGCTTCGGTTTTGGTGTTTTGGCCCTTTCTTTTGAGGTTTTTTCTTATTCAGGCACGTGCTTAAATGTATATTTTGATTGCCTAAGTAATCCCCCTAGGTTATTCATTGAAAATCTTAAGTTTTGGATGAATTTCGGGCTTTTTCCCTAATTCAGGATTTTCTGCCCTGGTTGGATTTTCCTGGATCTTGCTTGATCTCCGGCTGGACCCTTGTTGTTCAAGAATTTTGGGGCTCCGTAGATTTCTGCGTGGCCCAGATTTTCTTGGATTCTGCCCTATTTTCAGCTTCTTGGGTTTTCCTGGCTGTCCTGTCAATTGTGTTGTTGGCTCCATGTGTATCTTGAGGGGTGCATCTAACTTGGTTTCTAGGTCTCTTGGATTATTTCATGCTAGAGTCATTCAATATTGCATCATTTTTCATCTCCTAGCTGAATTCTGAGCTTGAATGTGTGCTAATGGAAAATGAGTAGGGTTTTAGACCTAGGGTAGTTCCATATTAGGTGATTTCGTCTTAAGATTGACCTAGAATGCAAAGAAAATTCATGAGAGGTCCATCCCTGACTTGCTTTGTGTTTAAATGTTTGAATTTCATGACTAATCCAGTGTTTGAGTAAAATCGTGATTCAGCGTCACAGTTCGGGACTCTCCATCCCTTCCGGATTCCTTTCACTGTGACCATTCGAGATCGCTGAGATATCATATTGGCCACCTTGAGGTTCGCCGAAGTGGTCTTCCTAGGTTCATATTGAATCGTCGTGACACTATCATTTTTACATCGATGAAATCTTGTATGCATATCAGTCGGTGAGACTCTTGCTTTCGCCAAGACCTCACTCTGTAAGAAAATGTCTCATTGACATGCTAGTTCATGTTCGCTTTCACCAAGACTAGCCCTAGTTGACAGGAGGTCATAGCAAGATTCGGTGGCTTTACCGATATTCATTTGCTTCGCTAGGACATCCGTCCTTCGGTGAGACCTCCCGTTGAGCACTTTTGCTTTCATCAAGCTCTGCTCTTTTTAGTCGCTATGACCCTTTGAAGTCGTTAAGATGTCATGTAGGTCATCTTGTGTCTCACCGAAGCCTTTTGTGCATTTGTATTTGATCGCCAGGATGCAATAATTCTCACGCCGAAGTCTTTCTATCGGCAAGACAAACCTCATCGCCAAGAGCTCATAGCGAGCTCCTTTTGTCTTGCCGATCTTCCATTTTGTCATTGAGACCTCCCCCTTTTGGCGAGACCCTTCGCCGAACATCCTGCTCTTGTCGAGTGATCTTCTATCGGGGAGACATTCATGCTTCGCTGAGACCTTCCAGCGAGCTCATTAGTCTTGCTGAAGCCTTCGCTTTCGGAGAGACTCCTAACATTCGCTAGGACTTCATAGCAAAACCTTCCCCTGTGGCGACCCTTCTTTTCTTAGTGAGCTCGAATCTTTTCACTAAGACCTCTGGCCGAATTCAAACCAAGCTCTAGTCGGTAGGACATCTCAGCTTTGCCAGGACCTCATATCGAAAACTTTAGTTTGGCCAAAATAATTGCTTAAACTCTAATGGTCGGTGAGACAAGGGTGATTTGCTGTGACTTTATACTGAAGAAAATCTCTCATCGACATGAATTTCACATTCACTTTCGGCGAGACGTGCCCCACTCGGCATGACCTCATCCCGAATGAAATTTGTTTGGCTGAAGTGCTTGCCTTTGCACCGTTTAGTCCGGAATTGTGCCTTAACCGCAAATTTCTGTCGAGTCGAGATTTCTCCAAAATCCGCTATCTCTGGAATTTCTCGAAACTGCTCTTTGGGCTCGTTCTTCGCTAAAATGCGTCCCTCACGGATTTCCCCAAAATTTGATGAAATATAAAAGAACATGAAATAATTGGATTCGTTTATAATTTGTGATGCATTTGATGATTATTTCATGTCATATTTGGATCTCTCATGTGATTTATTGATGAAAAATGATCAAGTTTAATGATTAAGTAGGTGTTTCCAGGTTATTCCGTTGGAATCCGATCGGTCTGGAATTTTCTGAATTCCTCTCTAGCTCAGATTTCGCTGATGGTCTTGAAACCCGAAATATGTTGTGGTCATTTTATATGAATTTTAATAACACTTTGGTTGCATGGGATTCATTCTAACGATGTATTAATGGATTAACCTTGGTTTCCTATGGTTTTTACTGTGGTTTTCACATTGAGTGCAGGTTGAATCAAGCAAAGCAGCAGCTGGTTCCTCATTGTCTGATGCAGAGAAGATTAAGCTGGACATCAAAAGAAGGATCCCTGAGAACAAAGTCACTACAGATTAGGTAGTGGGTGTTGAAAAGATTTACAAAGCAGATTGATGACACCCTGAGCAGTGTATACAATGGATCCATTGCCTTTTTCGTGATAATGACGTGAAGAAGGAAGATCGCACCCATATACTTGAGGCTGGAACAGTTGAGGAAGTGGTGGCATGATGCCTATGCACCAAGTAATGATGATTATGTGTTTGAGTGCTAGCTGGATGATGCAGCCACCTACCTTGTAGTTATTGATAAGTATTTGGCGTATAAGGTAGACTAGGATAGGTCGGTCAAACACTCAAGAGAAGAGATTGCATCCATTGGGAGGTGACTTAGGGTTCTGCCAGTACCACCTGTAGCTGACTTGGATGGAGCATTCTTGAAGCTACATGAACGGTCAGATCGGTGCGGGGATAATAGGGAAGGGAGCTAATGATGGGTTGTAGCACGATTTGTACTTCCCTATTATCTTCCTGCGTGTAGTCTGAGCTACATTATGGATCTTGGGCCGACCTCGATGGGATGTGCATTTAATGCCAGTTTGACCCATTTCAAGGACTCTCTTGGCTAGGTTGTTGTGCCTAGTTATTGCTACGAAACCCTTTCCTGGCCAACGGATTTCTGGGGATTTCTATATATTGGGCATTTGGCCTCTTTGTAAAGGTTTAGAAAATAGGTTAACAAAATAGTTGGAAGGTCAAAATTTGTAGCTAGAAGATAGAGTAGAGATAGTTAGAAGTAGATTAAGTTAGCAGGTAGTTGCTCTCAAGCAAATATTGTAACAAAAAACCAGAATTGTTGCTACTGTGGATAATTCAAATATAAGTAATGTCATTGTGATTTGGTGCCATACTGGTATTCTCTTGTCTTGCATGGTTCTTGTTTTTCATCTTTAAAATTGCTTTGAGGAAGTCAGTATTTAGATTAAATTTGATTCAATAATGTTGGTGATTTGATACTTGAATGTTGCAGCGATCCCTCAGTCCATACTTTTCGCAACCAACTGATTGTTAGTTGCTTTGCAAAGTTAGCCTAGACATTTTCATTTTCATTGTGCTTAGTTCAATCACGAATGTTTGTTTGTTTCAACTGCAAGAAGGGGTTGTGCGAATGAATGTTCATGATTTGAAAATCTTAAGAGCCTTAGAAGATTGCACTATTTTTACAAGATTGCAGATTTATCTGAGTCAAGTAGAAATTGGTTTTGAGGGACTGGTCGATTCCGGGTGTTGGTCATTTTTCATTGTTGATCTTAGGAGTAGTATTAGATTTATAAATCCCTTTGAAACCCTTACTCTTCTATTTCTTTGTTTATTGGGTTAAATATAGGATTGAAGTATCATCATTTTGTCAAATATGATAAAATCGATTCAATAGTTTGCTTGTAGTAAGGTCCCATTGTGATTACCAACAATTTCACATTTATCACTGAGTTGTTCATGCATTGTCAAGACTTGACATTAGAGACCTTGGGGTTATCTCTTGAGGCTTGTTGATAGAGATCTACCTTTCAAGAGAGATAGGATATTGCATCTTGTCTGTGTTGTTGTTGTGCAAAAAACACGATCAACAGTTTGGTATTTGGCTCTCTTTGGTGGTGTTTAGGAGGCATTTTTGGGTATTTTATGATGATTGATCTGCATTATTAGAAGTTCTAGAAACTCTGTTTTACCAGTGGCTGAAGGTTATTTCTTCACATTACTCTGTTTGTATTGGGCACAACCTTCTGGGTATTGGAGCGTTGGATTTCTCAGTCCTAGGTGCCATCTTTCAAGCTATTGGTTGGATTTATTTGGTGAAAGGCTGAATTTTACAGGAAAATCACCCTCTCTTGGGAATCGTGCCATTTGGGGTTTTCATGAATAAGGGTCTACTGTTGTATAGACCTCTTATTCTACTATTTTCAGTGATTTAGTAGCTGGTTGAGGTGTAGAAGATTAGTGGGAATTGGGTTTTTCATGTATGAGATGTGTTGGGAAAGGTTATGATGAGTTGCTGCCATTGTAAGCACAATACTAGGTCTGAAAACTGCTCTTACCATGTCTAATAAACATTTGTATTAGTTTGATTTTGAACTGTAATAAATTCTCTTATAATATGTTGTTATTTATTAAAGGAAGCAATGTTTTCTTCTCAATATTTTCTTCAATTTTCAATATGAAATGTGTTGTTATGCATCATGAAAACATTGGAAACAATCAACTAAACACCTCAGTAAAAAAGCAATAACATACAGTGTTTTTTTTTATAAAAAAAATCAAGGGTGACCATTACATCATGCCTCCTCCAAGATATGACATGTATCAAATGCTTACCTAACATTTCTTATTCTTAAGGATATCTCTTCCCACCTTTCCCACCATCCACCTTTTCCACCATTGCGAGCCCTTTAACCTAACAAGCCATGGGTTCTCCCCCAAACCCTACATGCTTTCATGTCTCAATCTCTTTCCACTTCATCACCTTGCCAATAACAAACACTAATCTCTTGTCCACCTTTCTTTTCTCCTCAACCTCCCCAATTGCCCTCATGTTTGACAAAGATAGAGACAAAACCTTCTATTATCAACATATGCAACAAGTCCAAGTAGAAGCATGATAGAAGGAGAAAAAAGACAAGGTAAACTTGTTGCTCTTCTAGCTTCCAAAAGGGTGAGAAATATATTTAATCCTATAAAGCAGGACATGCATTTTTGCACATTTCACACGAAAAGTTGATAAACTCAAAGGGAAAATGCAATCTACTAAATATGAACTTCAAGCATTAAGTATAAGTATGAAGGATGTTAAGTAGACAACAAAATTGAACTCCTTCAAGAGAGCACCGAGTCAATAGCTACCAAGCATGTCCTAGAAAGAAAGTTGAAGAGAAAAAATACAAAATTGGAGCCAACAAAATTTGAAGGTAGTTGAGCTTAGGGCCTGTTAGTCCCTTTTTCGGGTTGCCTTTCATTCTCTGGTTATGCGCTCTTTGATCTCTCTGGTGAGTCCCTGGTTTGGGGTTTTTTTCCCTTTCATTCTGCACGTGGGACAAGTGGGCTCCCACAAGGGTTGAGCTCAGCGTGCCAAGGGTTTGTTGGATCTCAGTTGTGATCATATGGTTTTCCCTTGATGTCAAAATCCTTTTCATTATGTTCTCATTGTTGATCTATCTCATAGTGGTTCTCCTTGCACATCATAGGTTTTGGTTGTTTGAAGAGTCTTCCCAATCCAATTTGAAATGTCTGAGTTGCCTATCGGCAAGACATTTTAGAAGTCTTGGCGATTGAATTTATCATTCAGGCTGTAGTCAGCAAGACTTCTATTGTATTTCGGCGACAGAAAGTATTCTCTATTGGCTTATGGTATACAGTCAGGATAAGGTCTTATTGAAATTGAAATGTCACACCGACTAACTTGAATGAGCATTTCGGCAAAGTGTAACGCCATCGGTGTGAAGTCACGGCAAATTTGCAAGGTCACATCGACCGATGGTGGATGGAAGCGTATTGGCAAGAGTCTGGGTTTTCGAAATAGGTCTCAGTGAAGTGTCTTTGTCTCGCCGACATAACATATGGAATTCACTTCGGCCAGACTTGGAGCTTTCAGTGTAACATCTCAGCGAACTCCTCTTGGTCCCACCGACAAGAGCATATGGAGGTCTCTCGGCGTGAGTTGTGGCTATCGATATAATGTCTTGCCGAATTTGAGAGGTCTCGGTGAGTGACCTTCGGTCTCGCCGATGGAACATAAAGGGTCTTCGTCGGCATAAGCTTTGAGTTGTTTCAGCGACATTGGATGAATGGATAAAACATTTCGATAAGACTCATGGTTTTGTTGTAGAGTCTCAACGAACCCATCAAGTCTTGGCGATTAGGACTAAGAGAGACTTTCGGTGAGAGGTTTTGATTGTCTCAGCGACACACAAGTGAATGAAGACTTTCAGAAAGACATGGTGTGCTCTATAGGAGGTCTTCCCGATATCTTAATGTTATAGCGATGCATAAAAGGAAAAGGTTTCAGTTGGTGTGAGACCATTAATGTCTTGGAAATCTATTGTGAGCTCAGGATGTTTTGGAAAAATAGAGGACAGTCTATATAGTGTCTCCCAAAAAGTATTATGTCTTGGCGACAGGAATGAAAACATGAGCTTTTAGTAAGACACATAATGTTCTATGAGATGTCTCCCCAACTTGATGATGTCTTGCTGATACGATGAGCTCCTCAGCGTGACTTCGTGCCCTTTGCTCACTATCACCCTGATGTCTTCCCGAGTCCTTCTCTTGCTGATTGTGTGTCTGTTCGGGTGTCGCCATGACCTCTTGTCAAGTGAGCTTTCTCTCACCAATGGGGCGCTATTCTAAGTTGAAATCTCACACTGATGTGCTCCCGATCTCGCCGACTCAGCTATTTGATCAAACACATAGATTCTCGCTATGATGTTTGGCCAACTGGGCTATGTCTGGCTGACTGGTCTACTGGGGAGGTGACTGATGTGGATCATTTTCAGGATGTATTCAATGTGGTTGGTCACCTATTTGGGCTCGAGAATGACAATGAGGATCTCACTTGGGATCAACATGGTGACTCCATTTCGGTCCTGAACCTCGATTGCTGGTGCGAGTTGGTGTGGTAGAGGATGAAATTAATTACAGAACTAGGGCAACGGGTTCTCTAAGGTGGATATGTCGTTGGGACGGATGGCTTCTGCATTTGTGGCCTCTAGATTTGTGATGATCACACCCATGGATGTCCTAGACGACATCGTCTGTGTACCTTCCTGGTTTGATTGCCATGGCTGCCCATTCTTGTACTTGGTCATTTCGACCTGGTGGTGTGACATTCTCCCTATTCCACCTGACAGGAGCTTTCAAGATGATTCAGATTGGTTGGTGGAGGTTTGTGGCCGAGTTGCTTGATGTTTTTTGAGGCTGTTAGGGTTTCTATTGGTGTCCACATAGACTCACGCTGACTAGTGACCCTGGCTGTATAAATGTATTTTCTTTCCACTTTGTAAGGGTTCGATGGTAGTTTGAAAAAGTTGTAAAGGGAACCAGTTATCTCTGGTTGGGTAGCTAGGGCTCGATTTGAAGCAAGAACATTTAAGGCAAATTAGATTATTGTCAATATTTGGGATCTAGGGTATATTTCACTGAATGTAAGGTTTCTGGATGTAAATGAAATCATGAATATGACTGATTGAATTTAAAAATCTCTCCTTGTAATGGTGTGTATGAAATTTTAATGAAACTAAATGATCAAGGATCATTTCATTTTCTGGTTCTAGTTGATGCTCTTGTTTAAGGAATGAGTTAAATTGCATTAATCAATCTAGAGTTTCTATGCATTATTAAGGGATCTGATAAGAAGTTTGATAGATTCAATCACTGGTTTATGGGTTAATAAGGTTAACTTCATAAAGAATTAGATTTCCAGAGTTAAATACCCCTTCTGTTGCACATTTTCATGACTCCTTGCACAAGGATATTGGCATTGATCTGGTGATAGTTTTTATATCTTCACTAGCCTAATTACTCAATTAGATAACAATCTTTTAATTAATCAATTCTGTTCTAATGTTACACTATATCTGTTTTATCATTCTTAGTGTGATATACATTGCTTGTTCGAAGGTTGCCAACTTTGAATGAACTTTGTTCTATCACATATAGGGAGATTGAATCTGCTTTGTTTAAGGGACCCCCCCTGGGTTTTGCAGAGCCCGAAGTGAAGGAGATTGCAGCCACAGGTGTTGCATCTTGTTTGTTGGCCATCTGTCTAGTGAACATTCAGGCATTGAGCTTGGCAAGCTTATAGGTGTTTGCACAGACCTGCTGGTTAGTTGTTTCCTAAAAAAGAAAACGACCAACAAGGCCAAAGCATTGGAAATTGGGGGGCTAACCTTGGATGAAACTATATCCTAATAGGGAGAAGAAGGATAAATATAAGCAAAAAGAGAAAATAATACATAAATTTAAATAAAGATAGTAAAGGCTGAGAGCATGATTGAGTAGCATAAATAAAAGGTAAATGAGCTGATGAATAAAGTGACACTCTAGCTAGACATGAGAACCAAATTGATGCACAAAAGCTATTGATAAAGGAGGCCAAAGAAAGAGGAGGAAGTTATGAACAAAACCTTGAAGTCTATAAATAGAAGATTAAGAAATTAAAGACCTAGTTGGAATTAATGAAGAAACCATTAAGTTCTTTGGACCTAATTGAAGCCCTATGCAAGTCCTATTGGTAAACCATCACATCAAAAACTATTGGTATGGTACTTGCCTTGCAATTTACCAACTCAACTCAAAATCTAACCACAAAAGTACAAGCAATAGTGGATGAGTCTTCAACACTATCTTTTAGATCATGATAATTCCCAAGACCTTTATGCAAAAGATAAATTTTACTATAAGATAAATTGATCTCAAGGGGCACTACAGGAAAAAATTACAACTCAAAAGATCAATGATATTCTTGATAAAGAAGAAGCTACCCACAAATGTAATATGCAATGAGTAGTCTTAGGATGAATTGTTGCAAATATGAGGGCATATATTGACAAGATAATTTAGTATGGTCTAGCTTTACCTCTTGATGATAATTAGAAGGTTTTATCCAATAATAAATTCTTGTGGCTAATATAGGAGAAAAACAAAGATAAATTTGTCTTCTAGTATTTGCCTCATGTACCTATTGTTGAAGAGGTTACAGATATTTTCAAGCCCTTTGTAGAATTAGAGGTTCAAGTCAGAAGCACAATGTGCTAAAGGTGCAAAGGTTCTCATACAAAGGTAATCAGGCTAGAGTGCTGCTTTAGAGAATTCAAGAAGTTGGAGTTGTCAAATGACAATGAATGGAAAATGATCTAGGTAGCTCTTGAACTCTTATAGCGTTTTCCTCTTTGTAAGTTTAAATTTTTAAAATTATGAATTGTGGTAGAGAGACATATGCCCAATGGATGTATTCATTTTGGGCCCCTTATTCATTCCCGTGTGAAAGAACCCTTGTGAGTTGCCAAAATTGTAGTGAATTTTTACTACAAATGGAAAAAACCTGATTTTTGCGTTGTTATCTTGCAAAGTTATCTTATTATAAGTATTTTGAAGGTTTGAAAAATGTGGGTTGTTGATTAATCTCCGTTGAACAATTATCAAGAGTTTATTGCTTGCCAGATCTATAGTTATGTTTAAAAGTAGTGGGAGTACATCAACTTGATATTCAATGATCTGTACTAGTTTTGGTTGTCATTAGAAAAATTATTGGTTAAAAGCCCAAGATTGGTCCATAAGCCAAAGTAGGGCCACAAATTAAAGTTTTAAAAGTCATGGTGGGACCCTCAAGTTTCCTTTGCATTACAAGTATCACAATAGTTATGTTTAAAAGTAGTGGGAGTATTATTGGTATTCAATGATATTGCTTGCCAGATATAGTTATGTTTAAAAGTAGTGGGAGTATTAGTGATATTCAATGATCTGTACTAAGAATACATTCAATGATCTGTATTAGTGGGAGTATTATTGGTATTAGTGGGAGTATTAGTGATATTCAATGATCTATACTCGAACTCAAATTGGCAACTAAGAATACATTCTTATGCACGTACCTATGCATGCATGGTATAATGCCCTCAAATAAGAACAACAAACCAAAGATCTATTGTTATTGGGATCGCTTTGAATCAAAATCTATTATCTCAGCTTTGTCCGATCTAATGATAAATGTAATTTGTCTTGTTGGGTTTTTCATGTATAATAGGATCGAGGAGATGACTTCATTGCACCATCTAATCAATGTATGGAATTTGGATTAATGCATCCATGGTATAATATATTGGGAAGTTATGTTTTGAATTTCTTTCCATGTGATTATATATTATCAAAGAGAATATATGACTTTTCATACATATTCTTGCAGAAAATCGCTCCTTTGATAGCTTCTACTTTGTTTCACACCGATGGAGTCATACTTCATTTAGGAGAGATTGTTTCTTTATCAATATAAATTATCTATATCAATATAATAATGTCAAATAATCTTTCATACGCATATTAAATAATAAAAAAAAGTGCTCAATTTCTGTCTAGAGTTTTAATAGTAGAAAGATTTGACAATTATAAAATCAACATATGAAAATTATTTTTTATTTTTAATTTTTTTTTTTTAAATATTTATACACCTTTAACATCACAACTTCTTACTATGTATTTGAGTCAAATAGAGCTCTCTTTGAGCTTAGATAGGTTTATGGTGTTTTGAAGAATTTCAATAATTTTAATATTTTATTTATGTCTCAGGTATTTTGGTAATGAACCAGATCACATTACCACCTTAGAGCAAGTAAAAGATGTCGAGGAAACCTTACATGAAGCTATCATTCAAATGCACAATCGCAAGGTATTATAATTTTTATAGTTTACGTTATATTTCAAAAAATTATAAAAAATGATTGGAGATCATCACTTGTTCAAAGGATATAAAAAAGATCAAAAGGAACAAAATTGAATATTTTATACATGCCAACTAAGCTTTATGAATAAAGAGTGATTTTGTTATTAGTGACAAAATAAATCTATATGAATCTATGTTCCACCAAGTTTCCGGTACGGGGGGACGAGTTTCGGGGACAACAATTTTTTGAGGGGATTTTAGGGGACAGGGGGACGGCTATATATATATATAATTTTAAAAATATAGGGAAATTTCAGATATTCATATGAGTAATGATAATCATAACAATGAACATTCATAAAGTTGCAAATGTAATCACCAATCATATTGACATATGCATCATAAAATCGGATTATCGAACAAATTAATACTACAGCTACCTAATTGCTTCCATGGACCATAATTCATGTCAAATAGTCAATGTGCATATGATATAAAATAATAAAATGCCCAAAAGGCTACAAGTTTGTACTACAAATGTAATAGAAAGTATGATGGCTGCCTCTACTTGACATTTGCCAACATTGCATCAAAATCAGACTCAGAGTCTGTGTCACTGCCAATTTTTCTCTTGCTCACTTGCCTCTTAGCTGCAATTTTTTTTTGGAATTTAAAAATTAACTCAAATGGCTTTGAAAGCAAATTTTATGTTTCATTTTAGGCTTGGGAGGGTGTGGGGTCCACTTAGAAACAATAAAAAAATAAGCATTTTTAATTTCAAAGTTTTTTTTCCTTGTAAAAACTTGTCGAAAAAAGGGGGACGACTGGTTGTCCCTGAGATGGTGGGTCGTCCCCTTGCTGTCCTCGAGACGTCCCCACCAATCGGGGACGTTTTGAAAAAAAAGAGGACTTTTTGGGGATGACTGCCAGCCGTCCCCTAAGCATCCCCGATACAAGTACGAGGGGAAAAAGAGTAGGGGATGCGTCTCCGTGTTTCCTTGATATGAATGTAATAATGAGGTCTGAAATTATTCATTAATTGGTAAGTTGAGTGGCATAGCCAAGTTTTCCTTATGTTCTTAGAGAAAATTAGCAATGATAAAACTATGGAAGAACCAAAGTCTTATGTTCATGTGCAATACGATTAAAGATTTAATCATCTTAGAGAAAATTAGCAATAATTAAACTATGGAAGAACCAAAGTCTTATGTTCATGTGCAATACAATTAAAGATTTAATCATTTTTTATACATTTAGGGTATCATAACCCCTAGTTTTTTTTTTCCTTTGAAATTAGATATACTAAAGATTCCTCTTAAAAGGACTTATTCATAGGCATCTTTTCAAAACTGAAAATAGGCACAAAATATTGTATTGTATTAGATGGATTTTTTCCTTTGTTGATATTTTTAAGAGTGTATCCTCCTCCTTGTCCAATTTGTAGAGCCATCACTATTATCTTGCCTTTTAGAGGTTTTTTGGTCACCTTAAAACAAATATAGTAATGCAAATATAATCTCTTGGCCTAAGCAATAACAACAAGAACATTTCCTCCACCCCTCATTTTATGAATTATATTTTTTCAAATTTTTACTAAGATTTAATTTCATATTTGAAACTTAGAAGGAACTGAGTATGAGCAAAATATGGAGGTTAAATTAAGCATTTAGTTGTTTCTATACTATAGAGGAAATAATATATATTTTAAAAAAATGAACATTTATGTTTGGTACAATGAAATTTATCTACATAATATTTATTTCATTCTTCTCCAATATAATGTTTTTTTTCTTCTAACTTTTTTCTAAAATAGGAAAATCTAAAGAATACCCAACTTATGTCCCTTGCTCAAGCTAGTCAACAGGTATTGATAAGCACAATCTTTGGACCATTTTAATACATTGCATTTTTTTGGATGTTTACATTGAATGGATTGCATGAAGATTACTGATTTATCTATTGGAATTAAAGATTTATCATAGTGGATTGTGCTTGACTTTACCGATGGAGGGAGACCATCAACAACAACCTATGTCATGGATGTCTACTGAGAGTCAACAAATTCTCCTACATGAAGATCCTAACTTGATATTATCTCAAAGGTGCGATTAATTATTTTACAAAATGGTTGTAGAATTCTTATGATGATTTTCATTTGTGTTAATGTTCTTTTTACTAAATGATAAGCAATTAATCATAGACATTTTTTTAATTTTGTAGAGATGTCGATCATGTAGATAACCACTTGACAATTCCTCCAGGATATGTTCTTAATGGTAGACATTTTGATATAGATGAAACTTCAACCCAACAAGAAACATATTTTAGTGAGTTAAACAGAGGAACAAGATTAAGATTGTAATTGGGCAACCATTTCTCTCAACTACAACAGCAGTATAATTCTTTTCCTGAAGATAAGAAATTAAAGATGGAGATGGATATGAATTTGCAAGGCACTCCCATAGACTTCCAAAATCATGGCTACAAAACTCTTGGAATTGCGTTTGATGGGTTACCTCAACAATGGCCTGCAAGTTCCAGCCATGATGTCATGTCTCTCTTTGAAAAAAATCCATTTCCTCAGGTAAGATATTAACCATGAAATGAACAATACAAGTGAAATTGCATTGCCATCATCTAGATTAGTTTAAAGTTTATTTACTTGCACAGATTGTTTTTTTAAATTATGTCTTAACATTGGGTAGCCCAAGGCCTAGAGTTACATTATAATATTGATCTGAATTGTTGCAAAGCTTGTGCCTAGAATTTTTTCAAATCTTAAATCTTCTGGCTACTGTAAGATGTGAAAATCATATTGTATTTTCCCACATAGGAATATTAAGCCATTTTAATTGTATTTTTATTCGATAAATACTATTTTTTTGCAATGTGAACCTAGAATTTCTCTCTTTAAAATTTATAAGATATTAACCATCAAATGAATGATTTAAATATAATTTCATTACCATAATCTAGATTTTCTTAAGTTCATTTACTTTTATGTGATTTTTTTTGCCTTATCATGAGTAGCCCAAGGCCTAGAGTTACATTATAGTATTGACATAAATTGCAGTAAAACTTGTATTTTTTTTTTTCAAATATTAAACCCTAGAAAATGACCTTTGTAGCTATTGTAAAATATGAAATTCATGTCTGTGTTTTCCCACTAAAAGAATATCAAACCATTTTAATTGTATTTTTCATTAATAAATACTATTTTTTTTTGTAATGTGAACATAGAATTTATCCCTATAGCATGCATTGTATGATTTTTCAATACCTTAAGACTTGTATTTTGATTCTTGATATTCATCTTTTGTCTCTAATCATATCCCTATCTTAAAGATGTGTATGGGACCATCTCTAGATAATAGGAGACTTTGTTAGGTTGTTGTTTGAGCTATGATGTGAACTTTGGCTTAGTTTTAGATGAATGTTCATTAGAGCAATTTATTTTCTAAACTATTGTGGAGGGGAAAACAACCCCTATGAGATACATGATGCAATAGTCAAATGCATTTGCAATCAAGAAATTTAAAAAGTAAAAATTTAGTTAGTTTTGATCTTTTAGATTTGAGTACATCTTTTTCTGTAATGAACACTCATCTAAAACCAAGTCGAAGTTCACATCATAGCTCAAACAACAACCTAACAAAGAGTATGGACAACAAAAAGAGAACTACAATAGCAGCTCCAACAAGTCCCTTAAGATCTACAATGTAGGTACCTCTGCTATAGAATCATAAGACTTGGCCATTCTTGTGCTTTGTCTTTGATCAAGAATGAAAGGGTACTATTCACCTCATAAATCATATTGAAAATGTGAAGTGGATCATGTTACAAACTCCATCAAAGGTATGATCCTCAGGAATAGAAATCATACTGAGATTTTTTGCCAAATCCAAGTTCAAGCCTAAAATGTGCCAAGCAAACCTGAACCAAGTATGAGTCTCAATTATATTGCACAAACATCCATCATTGATGATCATGAAGAAATATTGGTAATGCAAATCACGACAAAGAAAATGAAAAAGGCATTCAAAACAAAAAAGTTAAGGATAAGACAAAGCTATGATTTTCTATATCCCCAATTTAGGATAAATTAGTAAACATAAGCAGGTGGAGATAGGAATTACCGTCACCTATGCTAAATATATGATCATAAAATGAGTGTGATTGTTATGCAAAATGAGTCAAGCAGAGAAGGAATTCAAGTACATAGACAGAGTACTAAAGACAAAACTGGAGAAAAATTTCAAATCAAATACCGTTGAAGTGCAATTCAAGTGGATGACCAATAGTAAAGTGCTTCAAGTGTGGGAGATGGGGTCATTGCAATCAAGGTTTCCTTGAGAAAGAAGCATAGGAGAATGCTAAGGAGTTGTGCTGGTGATGTTCTCCAAGCAAACACAAAGATGATGAGTATCCAAACCACAAGCCACCAACTATATAGAGGACTCAAGATTATCAATGGTTCAAACATGAAGTCAAGCAAAGAAGGCTGATTATCTTGAACTAGTTATGAAGAGGGAGTACCTCAAGGAAGAAAAGCAAGACATTTCAAAGGAATGGGAAAAGGTAGTTGAGCGAGATATTCTATGTGATGTGATTAATGGGCCAAAGAAAAAGGGTCAATGAATGGAGAAGGATATTGATCATAATAACATTAAATTAGCACAAAAAACTGAAAGTGTAAATGGAATTCAATTACACATTTAAAAATGGTAAAAATAAATAAATTTAACATTAAATCCTGAACCCTAAAAGTAAAAACAATAGTTTTTTTTAAATGTTAAAAAAGGGGGAAAAACATGAAAAAAACACAGGCTATTCAATAACCTAATTTTTTCAAAAAAAACTTGGGTTTGACTAGGTCAAAGCCATGCCAGTTTGACTTAGCACGACCCAAGCAAGATGAAATGTGGTTACTCACATTTTATTCATGTTTGGCTTCTATACTATTGATAATCAAGTCCAAAAGATGATTAAAAATGCTGATCCGCAATATTGGAGTTCTACATACTCTTTTTGAAGGTGTTTTCTTTAATAAAGAAAAATATTTGTATTGAGTATAAAATGAAAACACAAAACCCCTTTTATATAGTTTTAAGAAGAGGGTTGTTTACAAAGATTCACTGAGGATGCAAAGATGAATTGTTGATAAATATGTTGAAATTGAAAGTGATGGTGAGTTTGAAAAATACTAGTCGCATGCATGTGAAAATTTGCACCATTTTTAGTGGACTAGGCATAATGGTGAAACTGAAGATAGCAAACCAATGATGGGTGGCATGCAAATGATAATCCAATGGTTGTTATGTGAGCAGTCTTCTCATTGAAACACTAAGTTATGATAAGGTCTTAGAAATCAACATGCATGTGAAGGTCATCAGTGACGAAAGATAATTCTCGGTAGTTGTTTAGGAGTGAACCTAAATCTAGAGAAAATATTGAGGAAGATTGGGTAAGCCAGCCTCGTGCCCACCTTGATTGCAGATATACATGGTAAAGCAACACTGAGTTGAACCGAGAAGAATTTTATGGGATAGGATTTATCAATTGGAAACTATAAGTGTTAGTGTTAACTTGGATTTCAAAATGATTGCAAGCAGTACAACCAAATAAATAATTCCAAAAGCTTGTTAAATGGTGAAGATAACTAACAGATAAATTCATCCAGTTTTTAGTTGGATGATCACTTTGGACCAACTAATGGAGTGTTGATGCCACAAAAATTGTATAGAGAGTAAGCTCAACTCAAACAATGGCATTCAATGGCAGAGGTTTAGTATAAATTTTTTGAAGGCAAGAGCTCTTGCTATGTGCTTTGGAGAAGAGTGACATGTGAAAGTTGAATGAGAAATTTAAGGTCACTAGTTGGATATGGACCAATATCACTTGCTAAACCTACCTTACATGTAATTGGAGATGGTCTTACCATTATGTCTAACAAAATAATGATAGTTCTGTAGTCCTTTTTTCAAAATAATGATAGTTCTGTAGTCCTTTTTTTTTTTGCCAACTTTTTATGATTACTTAGACTATTTAAACATTTCCCTTTCCCTTTGTTTTAAAATGAAAAAAAACGGAAAAGAGTTGTCTTTTGTTCATTTTAAAGGGAAGAGATTTTATTAAAAGCCTTCTTAAAGTTTTACCAGAAGAGTGAAAAGCAAAAGGTAAAGGAGTTAAATTTCAAGGGGTTTAATAAAGCTTTCAATAAATCTCTTTTGTTTCCCTTTATGTTCATGCCAAGACAGAGAAATATCACACATACATGGAATTGTATGAGAATGAGAATGAGGGTAAATGAAAATTAAAACTCTTTGTTTGAGCGCCAAAAAGTGTGAAAAGCAAAAGGAAAAAGGTTTCACGTGCAAGGAAAGGAGGAGAAAATTGAGGTAAAGTCTGAGTTTCACAATGGAGGTTGAGCAACTAGGGTTTCAATCGACGTGAACACTATCCACGCAACAGTTCCCAAGATAGCAAGAGCCAGTTATGAGAAGTATTAAGTTCTTGGGCGTGATTTCAGGTCGTGGAAGCAGCAATCAAGGCAAAGGAGAAAGCTCAAGTTCAGGAAGGAAACTGCAACTTTTCAAGGAGGAAGCCCCAGTTCTGCATACACAACTCCTTAATGGCTGCCATGATCAGTGCCTCGCTGTAGAATGAGGTTTGCTATGTTTCATCACTCTATTCTTCATGAATCTGATTTTTCAGAGGTTGTTTTTGCTTCATTTATGAGTGTTGAGTGATACAGAGGGCTT